>JAJONZ010016160.1:0-28538 GCA_029582445.1 Solanum paucissectum | reverse complement strand
TATATATTGGGAGAAAACATCCAATACATTTGACCCAAATTTCAGAGAAATCTTTAAAAAAGAACTTACGAAAACTTTCGCCAACTTTTATTTTGCCATTTGCTTAACTTCAAAACTTGAGATACAACCCTTGAACACTTAAAATATGACTTACCACATCATTTTTAATTTATTACTCACCCTCTTTGTCTTTCCACGAATGTACGAATTAATTTAGACGTTTAGAAAAGTCGGGGTGTTACAGATTATACTGACCCTCTACTTCTGTTTTCCTTTTGATGCGAATCCTACTCAGGGTGATCTTCGTTGCAGTTGAATGGATCTAACGGGTATCTTCTCTTTCAGAATTGTGGTGAGATCATGTTGTCCGGATCACCATTGGTCTCCATATATCATTTACAATCTTTAATTTCATTTCAAAGACTTGAGATATATTTCAGAATCTAGAAATGTATTAGATACTCTTTATACTTATGCTACCAAGATTCGAGATCATCGTTGTTGCTTTCTTATCAATTGTGGCATGAATTCCCTTTGGAAGTTTCATATGTGTTATTTTTTTTGGCTTACACACTATTTTGGGGTTCTCGGTGTGTGCCATCATGACCTTGACTTTTGAGTCATGACAAATTAGTATCAGTGTGCTAGATTCACCGCTTCCATAAGTTAAGAGCATGGTGTCGAGTAGAGTCATGTTGATAGGTACGTAGATGTAACACCTCAGAATTATGAAAGGGAAGAAAATAATTTTTTGGATTGAAGTCTAGTTTTATGGGTCACATCTACGGACCACAGAAGATTCTACGGGCTGTAGATGGCAATCATAGGAAGGGAAATTTTTTTTTTTCCAAAAAAAGTCCAAGTACCCTTTGTACGGTTAACCAGGACGGTACATCATCATTTGTATGAGTCGTAGATAGGTCTCGTAGGTGAGTCCCAGTTTTAGTGAATTTTTAGGGTCAAAGTTAGTTTCTACGGTTGGTTACTACGGACCGTAGAAAGCCCTACGAACCATAGAAGTGTTCTGTCGAAAGATAGGTGATTTCATGGTCCCAGTACTTTGTCTAAAGTTGACCAGTACGGACCGTAGAAAGTCCTACACTCTTTAGGTCCAAATCATAGGTTGAGTCCGACAGTTATTTTAAAGGGGCTTTTGGGTCTTTTTCTATTTTTTTTTTATCATATACTACATCTTTTTGCCTTCTATTCTAAGCCCTATATAAAGCTTTTAAGCCCCAAATTACGCACTTTAAATTCATTCTCCTAATCTCCCTAAAAACTTGACCAAATTCACCCTCCCAAAATTCTCTCAATCTAAGGAAGAAGAAGAAGAGATAGGGTTCCATTCAAGTCCCTAATTCACCATTTTTATTGAGATTTGAATAACAAGGTATGTGGGTATTCACCCATGAAATCCATTCTTCCATGGGATAGACAAAGCTTTCAATTTATATATTCAATTTTTAATTGACTAAGTTAGGGTTTCAATTCAATCTTTGTGGGTTTCATCCAAATATGATTGATTATTGTTGATTAAGTCTTCTAATGCATGATTTAATGTTAATACATATATTTAGTTGATCTTACATTGAACAATGCCTAAATAATATTTTTCAACTATGAACCTATGACGAACCCATGAATCTATGAGTTATGAATTTTGAATTATGAAGATATGCATATTTTTATGAAACAATTATAAATGCTATTGTGAAAATATTTATAACTTATTATGATCATCATGATTGTGAAAGATATTTCTCATAAATAAAGTCGCATTGGTGAAAGGTTTTCTCATCCATGTTGAATTATGTTTAAGGAGCTATTCTATGCTTTGAACTTGAAAGTGTCGATTAGTATTGATCATTGCCTTTCCTTTGTCCTATTAATATTTTACTTTTATCTATTCCTTTGGGATATGGACTTAGCACCGAGAGGGCTTTGAGGTGGAGGCTCAAATAGAGTAGTCTCTAGTAGCAACCTCTAGTTCCAAACTATGTGCCTCGTAGGTTTGTCTTAAATGACATAGCTAGTGGATCCACATTAGGTGTCATGACCCAAGGCTACCCCCTAGATGTGACACAGCGTACAAGACTCTGAAAAGCCGCATACAAGCCTCATAGGATATCATAACATAAGAGCATAGGAAAAAATGCGGAAAATTAAAACTTTTCTTTACAATCGAGGTATTTTATAAAATGAGAGAGAGTCTATAACACCATGTCTCAAACCATCTATAATACTTGGATTAAAACTCTTAAATACAATCTTAGGGATATAGCCCTTACATAAGTCTAAAACATAAAAGAAAGACATAAAGGACATATGGTCGAGCCCTCGAATACTATGAGGACTCACCAATCTTCTTCTTCTTGATCTACTATGGTCCTAGCCACGAGAGTAGAATCCGATATCACCAAACCCTACACTTATATAAAATATAGAAGTATGGGTTAGCACAAAAATGTACTAAGTATGAAATCCATGCAGAAAAATCCTTAAAACATGCAAAGAGGGACATTTTTAGTTAAAACCATGCTATATGCCACTTTTGAACATCATCTTTGAAATAGTTGGAGAATGTAGCTCGTAAAACAAATCATGTACAATTCATCATAGCATAAATGATATCATCATAATCACAAGCATAGTCTCCAACATAAACATAATGCATACTCCAATCTTCACATGACATAGTTCACATACATAAATACATACCAAGATCATCTCATCATAATAGAACTATCACATAAGCAACCGTAAGCTTCACTTGTGCAATGCATAGATAGGATCCCATAATCCCATCTACACTAAGTCTTACTTTTGGGCCACTATAATCATGCATAACATAACTTGACCTTATCCATAGCCAACACTCATAGACAAGGAGACATTCATGTTCATAACTTGTAATAAGTAAAGTCACTCATAGCAACAATCCATATCATGCATACATAAATTCATATATCTTCATAGCATAAGGAAACCACACCATAACCCTTTTATAAGTTTACTTGTGTAATGTATAAGTGAAGTCCCGTACCCCCACTCACACTAAGTAAGGCTCATTAAGAAGTCATAAGTATAGTTCATGTTCATGTTCATAGTTCATATAAAGCATACATTTAACTCATAATCATCATATCATAAAAGAGACATACCATGCCCACTCTCAAAGCCTACTTGTGCAATACATAAATGAAGTCCCATACCCCCATTCATACTAAGTAGAACTTCTTGAGGAACCATAGTACATAACTCATGTTCTTGTCATAATTCATATTCTTACCATATAGGGAAAGATAGCCTTAACCGACATAGACTATGTGAGCTACATGGAATCCGGTGTCTTACCCCCACAACGAAAAAAAGTGTCCTACTTGCCTAAGGTAGAACTAACATATTTAGTTTGTAGGTGGATCAACTAGCTAAAGACCTATGTGGGCACATAGTTATGGGATATGGAGATTGCTACTAGAAACCCGGACTACTAACGTGGAAGTTTCCGTCTCATGAGATAACCATATTGAGAACCTGGACTACTAGCGTGAAGGAACCCATCTCATACTCATATCCACTCGGTGCTAATCATAATTCCCTTTAAATTCATATTAAGTTTTTACGTAAGTTCATGTTCATGAAAGAATGCACTAGGCACTCAAACCAACATAGCATCATAATATCTCATAGATTCATTAGATGAGAATGTCCTTTCAACCTTAGAATCATCAACATGTGAGTAAACCTTTCACATCATATTCATAGTGTGTTCATGAGAATAGTGTTGACACCCAATTTTGGACCTCCACAATATAAATTAACCATTTCGAGTTTCTTCAATTTCAAAGGATTTGAAATAATTAGTTATATAAAAAAAAATTAAATTAAAAAAAATATACTTTGCAAGTTATTTTAAATAGTTTTGTCACTTTTTATAATTTTTAGATAATATATATGTTTTACATAATTATGTATATAATTAGTATATTTTATGATTATTCGAAAATCGTCTAAAAAACATTTTGTTTTAATTAAATATTTGGTTAATTAGTTTAGTAATAGTTTATATTTTTTAGATTAATTAATTTATAATTAAGTTTATTATTTTATTTCGTTAAGATTAAAAGGCTCATTAATTAATTTATGTTAATTCATTTTGTTCAAGTTTTAACCGAATTTGGTCATTGTTTAATTACAATTTTCCGCCAACATCTTAAACCCATCAAAAGAACAAGTGTTGGGCCCTCTTCTTTCAATTTTCCAGCAGCCCATGTTTTCTCTTTAAAATCCCAGCCCATTTACAAATACCCAGCCCAAACAACTCCAAACATAATACAATCAGCAATACATACAATACAACCGCGTACATCAACACCAAACCGACCCGACCCCTGTATGTTTCTCCTTTCTTCTTCTCCGCAAACTAGTACAGCGAGAACCCAGAAACAGCGCAAACTCCAGCAGGCCAGTGAACTCAGCCAGAAATCGTGAGCTAGCCAAACGAAATTGACCCGAATCGCGTGTCCATCTCCTCTTCCTCTCTCTCTTATCCTCTCGTACAAGACCGTTTAATAAGAGGCCATATGGAGCAATCTTGAAGCTGGTTCGTCCTTGCCTCTCCTAGAAGCAACGACTATCCTCTTGAATCTGTTGGAATTGTACGAGATCAGTACTATTCCAGCTCCTCAAACCTTATCCTAAAGAAAAAAAATAATTTCGAATTTTGAATTCACAAAAATTCTACCCAATTTCCCCCCTAAATTCAACCTAATTCTATATAAAAACCCTCTTCCTTCGGTGTTTGGGTTGGGGGAAAAAATAGAAGAAAGGGTTAGGGACAGAGCTCACATATAGAAAAATCAATGTTTACATAAAAATACATACATAAAAGGCTAAAGAGATACTACAGGGACTTGGAGTCTAGAGTTTTGGGTTTTTTCTTTCTCGTTACCTGCTCACCAAAGTTTGTCAGAGTCTCATTGTTGTGGTGGGAGTCAGTTCCTGCTCGTTGTTGTCCAGTTCATTGCCCCTAGAAAGGTAACACATAATTTCAGTTATGTTCAATATGTTGGTGTGTTTGATTCTCAACTAATGAGCTGTTGAATGATAAAAGATTTGGTTTGTTTCGATTCATTGTTGGTTCCAAACCAGTAGTATAACTTTTTTTTTCTGTTTATTCAATCGATTTTTCAATTTCATCCTCTCTAGTGTCAACTCGGTTTGTTTCTTTGAGTATGATTGTTTGCTTCTAGCTGTCAATAAGAGTTGAAGATTCTTCGTCCTCTTTGCTGACTGTTTTGATTTTCTAGTTATGAATGTGATCTCAATATTTATATAGATTTTGGATGGATGGATCCTGACTTGTCTCTTTTGCCTTCTCATCTTTCATAGTATAGTCGTGATTTCTTTCGAAATGGTTGTATTAGTCATGGTTTGTTCTTGTTTCATATGATCCTTCCTTTCTTTGCCGGTTAGAGTTTTCTATGACCCTCATGCCAATTTCTAGCTTGTTTTCGATAGCTTGGGAGTATGCAGGATCGTGAATATATAGCCATTATCTTGGCTTTGCTTCTCTTCAAGTTTTAACATGGCTTCTATAGTTGCTAAGATTGGTGCATGGTTTCTTTAATTTATTTCTTCTTCACTTAGTTTGATCAATGTTTTAAGGGTTAAAATTAGTAATGGAAAAGCTGTCCAATTAATGTCAATACTAAACTAGATCTTTGTGCAAATTTCGAATTACTGGAAAGGATTTTAAGTGGGGCATGTGCTCTTTTGAGATAAATGTTGATTAGCCAAATTTAACAAATGGTTTGATTGTTCACTGTTTGTTTCGAATTCTTTTATTTGAGTTTGTTTCTATTTTCTTTACTATCCTAAGCATGATGACTATCTTACTTTGAATATTTTGAGGGAAGTCTATTATGAGTGTTACCTTATTCATATAGGCATTTGTTTCTTTGCCTTGGTCAATTAAATGCGTTGAATTAGCAGCAATCTAGTTAGCTATTGGTGTTTATCGTGAGTAGTGGTTAAATTTATCTAAAATAGTGGTTTAAGCTTAATTATTTTTTTTGCTACTTTTACATGATTTTAGTCACTGGTACATTTGTTGTTTCATATTCTTTCTCTTTGGATTTTCATTGTTTTGATTAAGGAATAGTTAGATGCACTGTTGTTATATTTATTTTAGGTGCTAATTCCTATCTTTATTTTTCTTTGTATCATTTGAACTCGTATGGAGTCCAAGTTGGATCCAAAGCCCATTCGCCTTTGCATTTCAAAATGGGCCATAAAGGTCCCAAATCCTCTTTTTTCCCTCGAGTTAGCCCCCATTGCAAATTGTGAAGCAGGTGTACAGGTTGAAAACAATAAATAAGGGTTGGAAATTGCATTTTCAGGTATTGGGAAGCTTGAAATATGGCTGTATACATGTTGTATACAGTCGTATACACTGGTATATGGGGGAAAATGTCAAAATACAGGTATACAAGGCTGAAATTAGAAAAGCAGGTTTCAAGGGCCCTGAAAATTGGTCGTATACCAGTCATATACATATTTTGGACATTGGTATACAGTGGTATACACCAAATATATACACAGATTTTTTAGGAGCAAAAATGGGCCAAAGCCTCAATCGAAATTACAGTAGGGTGAAAGAAGTTGGGCCTGCCATTCCAACAATTTGAATTTGGGAAAAATGGCCCAAGTTTAATATATCTTCCTCTGTAATGTTATTTATTTATTTGTTGTATTAACTAACCCTCTTATTTGACTTGGTTACTATTTAATTAAATTCCCATAAGAAAGTCATTTCTTCTTTTTTGTTCAAATTGATATTTACACCTTATTTATTACTTACTTTATTTGCGAAATATTTTATTAGTTGTTTGTCAATATACAAGTTATTTCCCTTTTACATCCCCTTTAATTTATTTCCCTTCAAAAATAAAAGTTAGTTTTCATTACTTAGTTAATACTTTTCAAGTTAGTCAAATGTTTTAGGCAAATCGTTGGTCAACCGCAAGTTAGCGGATATTTCGAGGGCGTAACACCTTCTCAAAATGTAAATTTAACCCCGAACACCTTTGGATTTTCAATTGATTTTAATCTGTTTAAATCTTTTGAAAAAATTATAAGTTTTCTTAATTTTTAAAATAATTAAGTGGCGACTCTCTTTGAAAAAATGATTTTTCTTTAAAACTTTAAGTTAAGTCGATTTTTCAAAAATCTAGTCTTTTATTTCTATTTTTTAGTAAAACAGAAATGACAACTCTGCGGGGGACTTAATTAAGTTCTAACCACAATGTTTTGACTATTTGACTACTTGTTATTATTTGTTGAATTGTTTCTTTGTTTTACTTGTTAATTGCTATAAACTGACATTGCATTCATGACATTTTCCATTGTATTTATAGTATATTAAGAATGATTTCTGCATAAACGCAGCCGAATTTTTTATACTCGACCCTTTTTCGAAATGATCGGCAATTTATTGGTACGTCAGGCGTCCAATGGTTGTCGTGAGTTCTAGCCTAAGTTGTCTTCTTGGGTTACCGATCTTTCAAAAGCCACTCTTAGTCAACTAGCGTAAAGCAAAACCAAATCCTGAATTTAGCGCATTTTGAACTAAGTTGACCCAACACTGAAGGCGTGTTGGGCCCATTAGAAGCCCACCAGTGTTGTGTCTATTTGGCCCATTGGTCAGTCAATAAAAGACAATCATACTTATATGTTTAAATTTGAAGGATGTATACGTCATTTGTAGAAACATTGCCTTTTTGGGTTAGGGAGTTAGATTATAGCGTTATTCTAATCGAAGAAGGAGCAAGTTATCATTGCAAACAAAAGCGTGGACATCCGGAGATGACAAAAAATCAAGAACGAAGGATTTTTCCATGGAAGCATAGTTTAGGATTGTACCCCTGCGTGAGACTGATTATTTGTATTCCTTTTTCCTATTATGTATCCCATTAAGTTTATTCACAAATTTTGTATAAATTTGGGTTTTGAGGCAATGAAATGTTTCAAATGACGTTATACATTCTTTAAATCGTTAGGCCTACCCATGGCACAAAAGGGTCACATATCTATTTAGAACGCGCAATAATTATTTATGTGTTATAACTGCTTGTGTGATTATGTTGCTTTATTTGGAGATTTTCTAGCTCACTCCTCTTCAAATTATTTTTAGGACCCCTAAGAACAAATATCAAGTCAGTATCGAAAGTGCGTCCAAATATTTCTTGAGTCCTTAGTTTCCTAAAAAAATTCAATTAATTCGATCTTCACTTTTCAAATGTTACTCTTTCATATCAGAAAAAGATTCACCGTTTCAAATCAAAAAGAGATTCAAGGGTCGAACTATGTAGGACCTGAATTCTCCCTTGTGAGATACATAGGCACCCTTTCAAGGCTCGGTCCCCATTTTGAGAAATTTTATCTTTTCCAACTCTTACAAAGAGAATAGAGTTTCATATCAATCGAAAATCAGAAATATGACAATGAAAGATACAACTGACTTTGTCTCGACTCAAGTTGACGTTTCTGATTCACTAAGCTCAAAAATAAATAGACAAATTCCTATCTATTTATTCATTTCTCTAAATACGTGGGCTAGTTTATCTTCAAGTGGAGAAACTCTTATGTGTTTGTGGTCATATGTGTGATATTTTGTATTATTTATCATCTACATATACTAACACATTTATCTTTTGAGTTATTTTTCTTTGTCAGGAACTTAGAACTGATCTGTGTTGATAAGCTGGCTGGTCATCTTTATTTCACAAGATCTAAGGCCCCCAGAGATTCCTCCCCCGATCAAAGTTCGCAAAAAGGAAAGGCAGTAATGGGTGATAACAAAGACGAGATTGGCTTGACTGATGTTGTTGTGGCTCAGCCCGCCGTCGATGATCAAAATGAATTAATTATGCAGTTAATGCAACAGATTGCCGAAATGAGGATTGAAATGGGTTCAGTTATGAGGATCTGTGCATCCACCTGAATCTGAACCTCCCGGAAGGGTTTAAAGTTCGAAGTTCGACATTTTTGGAGGAACCAAAAATTCATTGGCTCATCTGAGAGCTTATAGTGACCAACTCGTGGGAGTTGGCAGGAATGAAGCCTTGTTAATGCGGCTCTTTAGCCAAAGTTTAAGTGAAGAAACGTTGGAATGGTTTACCTCTCATGAGATAAAGCAATGGTCTAGCTGGAATGCACTAGCTAAGGATTTCGTCGAACGGTTCGCTTACAATGTGGAGATCGTTCCTGATCGCTATTCTTTGGAGAGAATTAAGCAAAAATCCACTGAAAGCTATCACGAATATGCGTATAGGTGGAGGAAAGAGGCTGCCCGGGTTCTACCTCCATGCCTAAGAAGGAGATCGTTGAAGTGTTCATACGTATTCAAGAGCCGGAGTATTATGATAGGATAATGTTACTCATTAGAGAAAAATTTGCAGAGATAATCAAGGTAGGTGAGACTATCGAAGATGGGATTAAAATCAGAAAAATTTCTCGTGTTGCCGCCCCAACTGAATCTTCAAGATTGTTGAAAAAGAAGAGAGAGGATGTGTCTTCTATTTCCTGTGTATCTGATGGAAAATGATTCTTCAGAAAATCCTCACCTTACAAAGGTTATCCTCGAGCTCCACAAAATTCATATCCAGCTTGTTATACCCAATCAGGCTATCAAACTCCACCACCGAGTTACCAAATTCAACCCCCTAATTACCAAACTCCACCGCCGAGGTACCAAATTCCACCTCTTGTTTACCAAACCCCACCTCCACATCACCAAAATACCCATCCATATTACCAAGCTCCATCAGTTAATTGTTCAAATATCCGATTAAGTTACCAAATCCCACCCCCGCATTACCAAAATACCCCTTCTAGCTACCGAGCTCCACAATACCCAAATTTCCAAATGCAAGCACCAACTCACCAAAATCCTCCAAACTACCGTCAAGTACCTTCACATCCAGGAAATAATTACAATCCTCCTCGCCCAAATCTTGAGAAGAAACCTTCTAGAGTCTTTACTCCTTTGGTTGAGCGCCGAACACAACTTTTTGAGAGATTGAGATCAGCTGGCCTGATAGAGATAATTTATCCAAAAAATATCAATGTCAACTCCAAGCTTTATAGACCCGATCTTCACTGTTCTTACCATTCAGGAGGTGCTGGGCATATTACTGAGGATTGTATCAACTTGAAGCATAAAATTCAAGATTTGATAGATCAAAAGGTCGTCACACTTCAGACTGCCACTCCTAATGTCAATAGTAACCCCATGCTGAATCATGGAGGGGTGACTATTAATATAGTCGAAGTGGAAGAAGATTTGAATGTGGAGAAAGTTATAATCTTAGCCAACCTTGAAAAGCTTGAGAAAGTTGTAGCCTCTCCAACCAAAGGAGAGAAATCCAAATTTGTGATCATGGCACCTCATCAAGCTTTTCCTTTAGTGCCGAAAGAGGGTCAGAACAGGCAGAAGATCGATCAAGCTTTTCCAAAATCATTGCCTCACTTATATCAGTCTTTTCCAATGCAAAATGGTCCAGGGAAAGGAATAAAAAAATGCTTCAAAGAAGGTGATATTGTGCTTGAAGAGATGATCGAGACACCAGTCATACTAGACAGTGAGTCAAAGGAGTTAATGCCTAATTGGACATCCACTTCGCTCGTGATTCCTTGCTCGTCTTGGTAGACGTAAACAATTTTCTATGTTATTTCTAAAATTGGTGGTGTTCCAAATGGGGCTCGAGACCCATCCTTTACTCTATTTTTACCTCACTATATTTTAATATCCCTCATAATATTTTGAAAAGGAAAAATGATTTATCGTCATGGCCAAAATTCTTATTTTTCTTATTTCAAATGAAAACCTCTTTTATTGTGGAAATTTACTTTACTTGCCTTATATTTTTTATCTAATAGTATATGTCTAGGATTCCAGTGAAAATATTTTCAAATTTTCCAATAGCATGTCGTGTCACAAGCTGAATGAACAAAATGAGGCAGATGCGGATAAATTTGAGGACTACAATGAGAAGATCATGATACCCAAACACCTGGTTGAGTAGTTCAGACAGTTCAAAAGTCACGATAAGCTGAATTCAGAAGACATCAAAATAGTGAATCAGGAAAATGATGAGCGCATCAAAGAAATCAAAATTGATGCCTATCTGACAAAAACGCAGGAAAGAGAACTCATCAGTTTGCTTGGAAAACACATCGATACAATTGTTTGATGACATCGCATGGTTGAGCATGAACATTGGATCTCACAAGTTATCGATCTACTTCAATACTGTCAAAAGATAACATATTTAAAGACTCAATTTCAATATTTTCCTTGTAACCACCTGTATTTGCTTGTAATCATTTATGCTTAGAATTTATCCTTTTGTAATGAACTACGTCTGATCTGAATTCTCAAGAATGAGATACGTAGGTGACCTATGTCGGCCTCGGTCACCCCATTACCCCTTTTATTGTGTTTTCTTTTTATTTGAACTACGTTCGACCTGAATTCTCAAGAATGAGATATATAGGCGGCCTATGTCGTCCTCGGTCATTTCCTTAGTTAATTTTTCCTATTTTTGTTGATCCTCGAGAGAGGAACTACGTTTGGCCCGATTCCTGCTTAAATGGGATACGTAGGCACCACAAAGATTCAATCATATCTCCCATAAGATTTCTAATTTTCTTTACAATTGAAATTGGACATAATTTTTTAGAGGGACTCAAAAATTCTAAAGAGTAAGATATTTTCTCCAACAAGTCAAGATTGAAGATACATTTTGAGTTGCGATTGGGACATAATTTTTTAAAGGATCTCAAAAATTCTACAAGTCATATATCAACAGTTCGAGATACTCCAAGACATCTAACTAGGACATAAATTTTTAGGATGGTCTCAAAAATTTCTTCGAGCATCACTAGAAGTTTGTAGTCAATTTTGAATATTTCAAGCACGATTAGAAGTTTAAAACTAACTTCAAATGATCTCTGGCATCGTTAAAGTTCATAGTCAACTTCAACAATCTCTCGCATCATTGTATTTCAGAGTCAACTACAAAACTTCTCGATTATAGTAGATTTCGAGAGAACCATGTCAGAAATTTCCCAAGCTTTAAGGATTTTTGAATTCTCCAGAACAAGCTATCGGACATACCAAAGTTTTGAACCAAGGACGTTCATTTAAGCTTGACGTGACATGACACTTGGCAGTGACCTTTTTCAATTACAGCTTTTTGAAAACCTTTTTCTTAAAGATTTTATCTATATGTTTCAAATATTTTTGCATAAAATGTTTTCCCTTGTCTATCGAGAAGTAGGAGATAAGAGCGATCAACTGAAGATAGCAAGACAAAGAGCAAGCGATTGAAGAAGTCAACACAGATCAGTTTGTTTTAGAAACTAACATTTTTTGTGTGGATGCAGGTCTATAAGATTGCTTCAAGTTCATCATATTTCTCCATTCAACGAATATGGAGAAGTCAAAAGGGCGAAGAGCTCCCCAAAATTGATAACTTTTCTGTGGATGAAGAAAAGTCATTGAAGTTTTTCAGAAGAAAAAGAAAGAGTTCAGAATACGAGCAACAACACCTCGTTTAAATTCCCAGCAAAGCATAAGTCACAATGAAAACAAAGTGTTCAAAATGGGAACAAGTGAAAGCATCACTCTCAACATATACAAGCATCTTCGATGACACAAGATTACATTTTCAGCATTAAGAACGTTTGAAGAATATTCACGAATTCCAGATGCGGTAATGTGAACTACTCAGAGGGACATCGTCTTTACCACCCAGATGGACATTCCTAGAGTATTATCAAATTAGATAATACCATCACCCATAGGGACATTATCGTTATTTTATCAATGGAATATCATCATCCTACTGACGGATCTTCATTATCATTATCCTACAAATAAATCAGCATTATCCTACCAATGGATCATCAACATTATCCTACAAATGGATCAACATTACCCTACCGATGGATCTTTATTTTCATCAACATCATCCTACCGACGGATCTTTATTATCATTATACTACCAATGGATCAGCATTATCCTACCAATGGATCATAAACATTATCCTACAATTGGATCAACATTATCCTATCGACGGATCTTCTTCATCATCATAATCATCCTATCGATGGAGTAGAAGCAACATCCTACCAATGAATAAACATCACTCTACCAATGGATTATCGTCATCCTATCAATGAAGCATCATTTTCCTACCAATGGAGCATCAACATCATCATCCTATCGATGGAGCATCATCATCATCCTATCGATGGAGCAATATTATCCTATCATTATCATCATCCAATCAATGAGGAATCATTATCCTATCAATGGAATATCAACATTATCATCCTATCAATGGAGAATCATCATCATCCTATCATGTAGGAGCATTATCCTACCAATGGATCGGCATTATCCTACCAATGGATCGACATCATCCTACCAATGGATTATCGTCATCTTACCCATGAAGAATCATCACCATTATTTTCATTTGTAAGAACGTCATTAAGAGATTCATCAACATATTACATCAGTCTATATTTTATTATTTCGACATCAGAGGAATAGTACATTGAAGATTATATCACAAGTATGAAACACAAGCTTTATTTGCTTTACATCAAACTGGAGTAAACTGACGTCAAATGTTCAAAGAGAGCAATTAAGTGTCAACACGGTAAAAGACACTATCTACCCATTTGAATTATATTTTTATACTAGTTTTATCTTAGTCTTTGTCGAGAGCATCCGAGAGGATTAATTTTCAAAACAAACCACAGGTGCGGATGACATAAAAAAGGATGCAGCACAATGTGTAATTTTTTCTTAGTAGCGAACTAGGACATAGTCCGAAGAAAAGTATCAAATTCTTAGGACACGAGATGAGGAGAGAATTTCACCACAATCAAACCACACCCCTATCCGAAGATATGTGGGTTTTTCTTTAGGTTTATCGGTTCCATTTTCGCATTCGAGAAATTTTGGTTTCCATCGGAGGTAACTTTCCAATCCGAGTGAAAATACACCAAGAGCTTTGGAAATTATGTTTGTGTAAGTTCTTAATTATGGGTGTGAAGTGCACCACATTCATGGCTAAGAGGTTGCAAGCCTCTTTTTCATACTCGACTTATTTGTCACTCTTCCAGAACCAAAGGTTATCTTAGCATACTAGATTTCCTTTTCAATCGATCGAGTTTGAACTAGAAACAACCTGATTCCTAAGGTTTAGGGGATATGTAGGCGGGTTCAATGTTGTAAACTCGGCTGTATTCCGATATGCGCTCTTAATTCTTATTCTCCAGCACTCCGGTCTCTTCATAATTCGATATCGGATAGCTTTTGAATTCTTTCAAAATCGTGCGTCAAATCTAGCGTATCGAACTACAGGTGGCCTAAATTCTCATATAGCCTGAGATATGTAGGAAACCCATGTCTAGGTTTCAGCCATAATTCTTAAAGTCCGTACTAAAAGCCCTTTTCTGAAGGATGAATATGTGGTCGGTCAAAATTGAATTCATCAATTTCATTTGCCTCGAATTTCTTTCATCAATCCAAGTCACACGAGGGACAGTTGTTGACACCCAATTTTGGACCTTCACAATATAAATTAATCATTTCGAGTTTCTTCAATTTCAAAGGATTTGAAATAATTAGTTTTATAAAAAAAAAAAAAAATTTAAAAAAAATACTTTGCAAGTTATTTTAAATAGTTTTGTCACTTTTAATAATTTTTAGATAATATATATGTTTTACATAATTAAATATATAATTAGTATATTTTATGATTATTCAAAAATCGTCTCAAAAAGATTTTGTTTTAATTAAATATTTGGTTAATTAGTTTAGTAATAGTTTATATTTTTTAGATTAATTAATTTATAATTAAGTTTATTATTTTATTTCGTTAAGATTAAAAGGCTCATTAATTAATTTATGTTAATTCATTTTGTTCAAGTTTTAACCGAATTTGGTCATTGTTTAATTACAATTTTCCGCCAACATCTTAAACCCATCAAAAGAACAAGTGTTGGGCCCTCTTCTTTCAATTTTCCAGCAGCCCATGTTTTCTCTTTAAAATCCCAGCCCAAACAACTCCAAACATAATACAATCAACAATACATACAATACAACTGCGTACAACAACACCAAACCGACCCGACCCCTGTACATTTCTCCTTTCTTCTACTCCGCAAACCAGTACAGTGAGAACCCAGAAAGAGCGCAAACTCCAGCAGGCCAGTGAACTCAACACAGAAATCGCGATCCAGCCCAACGAAATGGACCCGAATCACGTGTCCATCTCCTCTCTCTCTTATCCTCTCGTACAAGAACATTTAATAAGAGGCCAGATGGAGAAATCTTGATGCTGGTTCGTCCTTGCCTCGCCTAGAATCAATGACTATCCTCTTGAATCCTTTGGAATTGTACGAGATCAGTACTATTCCAGCTCCTCAAACTTTATCCTAGAGAAAATTTTTGAATTTCGAATTCAGAAAAATTCTACCCGATTTCCCCCCTAAATTCGACCTAATTCCCTCTATATAAAGACCCTTTTCCTTCAGTGTTTGGGTTGGGGGAAAAAATAGAGGAAAAGGTTAGGGACAGAGCTCACATTTAGAAAAAGCAACGTTTACATTAAAATACATACATAATAGGTTAAAGAGATACTACAGTGACTTGGAGTCTAGAGTTTTGGGTTTTCTTTCTCGTTACCTGCTAGCCGAATTTTGTCGGAGTCTCATTGTTGTGGTGGGAGTCAGTTCCTGCTCGTTGTTGTCCAGTTCGCTGCCCCTAGAAAGGTAACACATAATTTCAGTTCATGTTTCAGTTATGTTCAATATGTTGGTGTGTTTGATACTCAACTATTGAGCTATTGAATGATAGAAGATTTGATTTGTTTTGATTCATTGTTGGTTCCAAACCAGTAGTATAACTTTTTTTTTTCTGTTTATTCAATCGATTTTTCATTTTTATCCTCTCTAGTGTCAACTCGGTTTGTTTTTTTGAGTATGATTGTTTGCTTCTGGCTGTCAATAAGAGTTGAAGATTCTTCATCCTCTTTGCTGACTATTTTGATTTTCTAGTTATGAATGTGATCTCAATATGTATATAGATTTTGGAAGGATGGATCTTGACTTGTCGCTTTTGCCTTCTCATCTTTCATAGTATAGTCGTGATTGCTTTCAAAATTGTTGTTTTGAATTCTTTTATTTGAGTTTTTTTCTATTTTCTTGACTATCCTAAGCATGATGACTATCTTACTTTGAATATTTTGAGGGAAGTCTATTATGAGTGTTACAATATTCATATAGGCATTTGTTTCTTTGCCTTGGTCAATTAAATGCGTTGAATTAGCAGCAATCTAGTTAGCTATTGGTGTTTATCATGAGTAGTGATTAAATTGATCTAAAATAGTGGTTTAAGCTTAATTATTTTTTTTACTACTTTTACATGATTTTAGTCACTGGTACATTTGTTGTTTCATATTCTTTCTCTTTGGATTTTCATTGTTTTGATTGAAGAATAGTTAGATGCACTGTTGCTATATTTATTTCGAGTGCTAATTCCTATCTTTATTTTTCTTTGTATCATGTGAACTCGTATGGAGTCCAAGTTGGATCCAAAGCCCATTCGCCTTTGCATTTCAAAATGGGCCATAAAGGTCCCAAATCCTCTTTTGTCCCTCGAGTTAGCCCCCATTGCAAATTGTGAAGCAGGTGTACATGTTGAAAACAATAAATAACGGCTGGAGATTGAATTTTCAGGTTTCGGGAAGCTTGAAATATGGCTGAATACACTGGTATACGGGGGAAAATATCCAAATACAGGAATACAAAGCTGAAATTAGAAAGGCAGGTTTTAAGGGCCCTGAAAATGGGCCGTATAACAGTATATACATATTTGGACATTGGTATACACCAAATATATACACAGATCTTTTAGGAGCAAAAATGGGCCAAAGCCCCAATTGAAATTACAGCAGGGTGAAAGAAGTTGGGCCTGCCAGCCCAACAATTTGAATTTGAGCAAAATGGCCCAAGTTTAATATATCTTCTTCTTTCATTTTATTTATTTATTTGTTGTATTAACTAACCATCTTATTTGACTTGGTTACTATTTAATTAAATTCCCATAAGAAAGTCATTTTTTTTTTCAAATTGATATTTATATCTTAATTATTACTTACTTTATTTACGAATTATTTTATTAGTTGTTTGTCAATATACAAGTTATTTCCCTTTTAAATTCCCTTTAATTTATTTCCCTTCAAAAATAAAAGTTAGTTTTCATTACTTAGTTAATACTTTTCAAGTTAGTCAAATGTTTTAGTTAAATCGTTGGTCAACCGTAAGTTAACGGACATTCGGAGGGCGTAACACCTTCTCGGAATATAAATTGAACCCCGAACCCCTTTGGATTTTCAATTGATTTTAACATGTATAAATATTTTGAAAAATTTATAAGTTTTCTTAATTTCTATTAAAAATTTAGTGGCGACTCTCTTAGAAAAAAATGATTTTTCTTTAAAACCTTAAGTTAAGTCGATTTTTCAAAAATCTAGTCTTTTATTTCTATTTTTAGTAAAACAAATAGCCTATTGATGAACACAACAAGCTTATCATAAAAATGCATACTTCATGCATAGTCATGTGTAAGGGTGCATATGAGAATTAGCCTTTCAACAACACCTTAGTCATATCATAGTCATGTTCATGCATGTGGTGTGTGTGTGTGATTGTCCTTTCAATGACACAACAACAACATTATTATCATAGACACTTCACTCTCAAAGTGTTCATAAACATGCACATAATATCATATTCATACATACCCCACATATCTTGCATTCAAGAATCATAGATCATATTAAGTCAATACATCTAGCATTCACTACATTAGACATGGATATAATCTTGACTCAAGTAAATCATTCATTCTATACATAAACTCATGTACTCACATTATAGGTCATGTGGATGAAGTCCTTTCACAATAATGCCATATACAATTCAACATACATAATAGCTCCCTTCTTTAAGCGTTAACATCCTTAACTTATTCATATTAGTTTTTACCATTAAAGCCCTTAGGAGTCATCTTCATACTACAAGCATTACTCTCAAGCAATACATAACATGGTCATAATGTAAATCTAATTCTCTAGGTAAACTAACCACATGCTTCATTCTTACTCAATTATAGTCATATAGCATCAAGTAAACTAAATCTCAATACTACTTCAACCATGATTCATCATGTAAGCCCTAATCAAGTTAGTTCATATCTACAATCTTTAATAATAATAAATTCATATTTAGGTGATCTAATCTAAGGCAATTCATCAAGAAGTTCATCAATCTTAGAAGGTCACATCTAAACCCTCAATTTTCCTCTTTCATGACATAGATCTAGGCGACATCAATTTCACCCTAGAATCTTAGGTTAATCAAGTATACATGTAGAATCATTCTAAAATCATGCAATCACATCATAATCTACTCGCATCTAATCAATTGGACCAACTTGCAACAACATTCTTAATGTAAAAAAGGACCATAGCTAGGATTGGGAAACTCATGGATTCTTGAGGAATTCAAGTTGAAATAATATAAAATCAGTAATACATTCATAAACAACATAATTCAACCTTTAAAAGCAACTTTGAAAGGAATCCATGGGGTTGAGTTGAAACCCTAGCTTTTGGGGATTTCTAGATTTGAGATAAAAGCTTTTGAAGGGACTCCTAGGGTGATAGCTAGACAAGGATGAACACTACCATACCTTATGAAGATTTCCACATGAAATTGAAGAAGAACGGCTGCTACTTGAACCCTAAACTTGACCTTGTTCTTGCTCTTCATTGGAGTTTCTAGAGGGAGAATATTTGGGAGAGAGTTGGTTATGTTTTGGGGTCTTGAGATATAATGAGTTAATAGGGTGTTTAATGACTTAAAATAGTTTATATAGGTGTTATAAGTCCATATAAAACGACCCCTAATGAAAAATAATTAAAAATAAATTTACCTAAAGACCCCTACATTGGCCGAGTCTTGGACAACAAGTGCAGTGGTGACCCACGGACCGTGGGTCCACTCACGCCCCGTCCTGCAGGTCCATGGGTGAGGTCTGCAACTTGTCATCTTGGCCCTTGATTCACGAAGCCTCTCCACGAGGCATGGTTGGACCTACTCCCCGTAGGTTCCATCCGGGAGTCATCAAAATTTGGCAGATTTTGGGTTTTTGGGCAGCATTGGGGGTTAGGCTTTAGGGTCCTCCTCAAGGACCCTTGCTTGGTCCTTGGGGGGGGGGGTTGTACCTTGACGTTTAACCCCTAAACCCCTCAACCTAAGCTCGGGAAATCATTTTGCAACATAAAACCCCACATCAACTCAACAACACCCTCGTTAGGCTCTAGTTTCACCTACTCGTTTTCCAGGGTGTTGCATTATCTCCTCCTTAGGAACATTCATCCTCGAATGACACTTTAAACACTTTACGGAATTAAAGACTCAAGACTAGCAGCCCATCATGCATGAAACATCATAAACAATGCACAAAACTAGGAGGAAACATCAACTCCAATTTAACATAATCAATGCAAACACAAGGAAGTAGGAACTACATCTATCAACCCAATTGTGCATGAGATTCTGATAACTAGTCATGTTCAAGGAGGAATTACCATATCCTAGTCATAATATGCTCAACATACTCTCATGGAGCTCATATGCATTTTACTCTCAAAAAGCATTTCATTCAAGGAGGAATTTCTCAACTCCAAACTAAAGCATGCTAATATATTCTTCTCATGAAGTACAATAGGCACCTCTTACTCAAAGCACTACAACATGAGGAAAAAAATTCACATAAACTCATTTTTCTTTCAGCACACAAGTTTTCATGAACATACATTATATAAAGAAGTCATGGCAACACATAAGCACATAACAACAATGTTATCTAGGCACACCATCTCCCCCTTGGGAGTGAGCCTATAAAAACACTTATAAACATCATCAATCACATAATCATAGGAGGAACTACATTTTCCAACTAAAAGCAAGCTCAACACAACATTATGGAGACAATATGCCATTTCATCAAAAGCATAACTAAGCATGTTCATCAAATCATCTCATGAAGTCAAATATGCCATCATCATACTAAAATTCACAACAACATGTGGAACATGTAAATCATGAAAACTCATTTTACACAAAACAAGAATTCTCTCAAGAACATGCATAACATAAGGAGATTATGGAAGTTTTCCAAAACACACATGACTCCCAAAGCATAAAACAAGCCCAAAAAGGAACTCTTGGTCTCAAGCTAGAATAGAAATAGAAGAAATGGATGAGGATATCGGGACTCTCAATAAATTTTGCTATCTAAGCGCATCATTTCCCCCTTGGGAGTATGCCCCTTACTAAGACCTCAAATAGTACTCCTTTCAAACATTTCCAAAGCATGACCAACACTCATAATAACCTTATCGGGTTCTTAATAACAATAGAGGTTTAACAACTATGCATCCAAACCCTACCAAGGTTAACAAGAGTAACTCTATGGGACAAGGAACTCATGAGACACCCATAACATCCAAGACTCCACAATCACGAAATGAGTTAAGGAGGACTTATCATCTTAAGCTAGAGGAGGAATAAAATGGAATACAAGGCTATTGGGACATCTCATTGGCACTTGGCCTCCCAAATAGCATCCTCAACTAAAACCCTTACTAAAATACAAACCTCAACATTCTCTAGGCATCACTTAAATACCACTATCCATCAAATCCTCCAACACATCCTAAAACTCATTATGACTAAGTTGGGTTCCACTAACATACACACATAACCCTAATCAAACCCAAGTATACTAAGGACAACATAAAAGCTCATCATGTCCAATTTATCAAGTCACAAAATACAAGCAATACCGGAATAGAAATAAGAATGAAACACATATCGGGAGCAACATAAGGAGGACACTCTTGTTCACCTCTAGCTTGACGAGCATTGGACCTCCTTTTCTTCCTCTCTCTTCCCCTAGCGGTAAGTACCGTGCAATCTCTTATTTTGTGGTCACTTCCACCACAACCATAACAACCTTCCATACCGGCTAAACACCTACCATATTGGTTTTTTCCACATATTTTGCAAGTAGGCTTAAGTAACACCGATTCACTATTGCTTCCTCTTTTAGGCTTAGGGTTAGACACTCTCTCCCCACTAACCTTTGGGAGAAACTTAGAGGAGCTTTATCCATAAAAACTTTCTTGAGAGGAGTTATCATTATCAAATCTATACCTCTCTGTTTCCTCTAGACCTCTCTTCAAGTTTCTCCCTTTCAAACCGTTGAGAATGAATAACAAGATGATCAATATTGATATCATTCTCAAGCATATCCATACTACATTCTTTTGCTATCAAGTCGGATACACCTAACAAAAACTTACTCATCTTCATCCTAAAGTCGACCACTATGGATGGAGTATATCTCGACAGTGAACACCCAAGCATACTCCTCAACACTCATCCTACCTTGGCGAAGGTTAATAAACTCAGGTATCTTAGCCTCTCTCATTTCTAAAGGGTAAAACCTATCAAGGAACCCATTTTTAAAACTTTCCCATTCTATGGGGCCCGCTTCGACTGGCCTTGCTTATTTCCATTAACTAAACCATATTAGAGCAACATCCTTCAATTGGTAAGCGTCCAAATCCGCCTTCTCTACCAGAGTCACTACCACAAAGTTCAACACCCTAGAGACCTTATCTATAAACTCTAGAGGATCTTCTTCTATCTTTGACCCATAAAATTCTAGAATTTCTATCCCGACTTGAGTCAACAATTGAAAACCATACCTAATCTTCTCATTAGACACATACTCCCCTATAGGGACAATTGGAGCTTGGGGAGGAGCTTGGAGAGGAACCTCTTACCCCTCATTGTCTTCCTCATTCCTTTAAATGTAATCCCTTGAAGTAGTCATATACTGAAAACCAAAGGGCACACCTTAGGAGAAAGACCTAAAAAAGCTAAACTCTATGGCAAGACTTAGAGAATGAAGAAGTGAAGTTTTCCTAACATCCGATAGCCTCCTATTCATGAATGTGACGAACTTCACATTTATGAACAAGACTCTACTAGACGTGGTTTGAGACATCCCTAAACCATCCCAAAATCTTGTGCTCTGATACCATGTTTGTCACGACCCAAGGCTACCCCTTAGATGTAACATAACGTACAAGACTCCGAAAAGCCTCATAGAATATCATAACATAAGAGCATAGAAAAAAATGCAGAAAATTAAAACTTTTCTTTACAATCGAGGTCTTTTATAAATTGAGAGAGTCTATAACACCATGTCTCAAACCATCTATAATACTTGGATTAAAACTCTTGAATACAATCTTAGGGACATAGCCCTTACATGTCTAAAACATAAAAGAAACACATAAATGACATATGGTCGAGCCCTCAAATACTATGAGGACCCACCAATCTTCTTTTTCTTGATCTACTATGGTCCTAGCCATGAGAGTAGAATCCGATATCACCAAACCCTACACTTATATAAAATGTAGAAATATGGGTTAGCACAAAAATGTACTAAGTATGGAAGCCATGCCTAAAAATCCTTAAAACATGCAAAGAGGGACATTTTTTGTTGAAACAATGCTATATGCCACATTTGAACATCATCTTTGAAATAGTTGGAGAATGTAGCTCATAAGACAAATCATGTACAATTCATCATAGCATAAAGGATATCATCATAATCACAAGCATAGTCTCCAACATAAACATAATGCATACTCCAATTTTCACAAGACACAGTTCACATACATAATTACATACCAAGATTATCTCATTATAATTGAACTATCACATAAGAAACCCTAAGCTACACTTGTGCAATGCATAGATAAGATCCCATAATCCCATCTACACTAAGTCTAACTTTTGGGCCACCATAATCATGCATAACATAACTTACCTTCTCCATAGCCAACACTCATAGACAAGGAGACATTCATGTTTATAACTTGTAATAAGTAAAGTCACTCATAGCAACAATCCATATCATGCATACATAAATTAATATATCTTCATAGCATAAGGAAACCACACCATAACCCCTTTATAAATCTACTTGTGCAATGTATAAGTGAAGTCCCATACCCCCACTCACACTAAGTAAGGCTCATTATGAAGTCATAAGTATAGTTCATGTTCATGTTCCTAATTCATATAAAGCATACATTTACCTCATAATCATCGTATCCATAAAAGAGACATATCATGCCCACTCTCAAAGCCTACTTGTGCAATGCATGAATGAAGTCTGATACCCCTATTCATACTAAGTAGAACCTCTTGAAGAACCATAGTACATAACTCATGTTCTTGTCATAATTCATATTCTTACCATATAGGGAAAGATAGCCTTAACCGACATAGACTATGTGAGCTACATGGAATCTGGTGGCTTACCCCTACACCGTAAGACGTGTCCTACTTGCCTAAGGTAGAACTAACATATTTAGCTTTTAGGTGGATCCACTAGGTAAAGACCTATGTGGGCACATAGTTATGGGATATGGAGATTGCTACTAGAAACTCAGACTACTAACGTAGAGGTTTCCATCTCATGAGATAACCATATTGGGAAACCGGACTACTAGCGTGAAGGAACCCATCTCATACTCATATCCACTAGGTTCTAAGCATAATTCCCTTTAAATTCATATTAAGTCTTTACTCAAGTTTATGTTCATGAAAGAAAGCACTAGGCACTCAAACCAACATAGCATCATAATAGCTCAAAGATTCATTAGGTGAGAATATCATTTCAACCTTAGAATCATGAACATGTGAGTAAACCTTTCACATCATATTCATAGTGTGTTCATGAGAATAGCCTTTCAATCAACACAACAAGCTTATCATAAACATACATACTTCATGCATAGTCATGTGTAAGGGTGCATATGAGAGTTAGTCTTTCAACAATACCTTAGTCACATCATAGTCATGTTCATGCGTGGGGTATGTGTGTGTGATTGTCCTTTCAATGACACAACAACAACATTATTATCATAGGCACTTCACTCTCAAAGTGTTCATAAAACATGCACATAATATCATATTCATACATACCCCACATATCTTGCATTCAAGAATCATAGATCATATTAAGTCAACACATCTAGCATTCACTACATTAGACATGGATATAATCTTGATTCAAGTAAATCATTCATTATATACATAAAATCATGTACTCATAGTATAGGTCATGTGGATGAACTCCTTTCACAATAATACCATATACAATTCAACATACATAATAGCTCCCTTCTTTAAGCCTTAACATCCTTAACTTATTCATATTAGCTTTTACCATTAAAGCCCTTAGGAGTCATCTTCATACTACAAGCATTACTCTCAAGCAATACCTCACATGGTCATTATGTAAACCTAATTCTCAATGTAAAGTAATCACATGCTTCATTCTTACTCAATTATAGTCATATAGCATCAAGTAAACTAAATCTCAATACTACTTCAACCATGATTCATCATGTAAGCCCTAATCAAGTTAGTTCATATCTACAAGCTTTAATAATAATAAATTCATATTTAGGTGATCTAATCTAAGGCAATTCATCAAGAATTTCATCAATCTTAGAATGTCACATCTAAACCATCAACTTTCCTCTTTCATGACATAGCCCTAGGCCACATCAATTTCACCCTAGAATCTTAGGTTAATCAAGTATACATGTAGAATAATTCTAAAATCATGCAATCATATCATAATCTACTCACATCCAATCAATTGGACCAACTTGCAACAACATTTTTAATGTAAAGAAGGACCATAACTAGGATTGGGAAACTCATGTATTCTTGAGGAATTCAAGTTGAAATCAGATAAAAACAGTAATAAATTCATAAAAAAACATAATTCAACCTTTAAAAGAAACTTTTAAAGGAATTCATAAGGTTGAGTTGAAGCCCTAGCTTTTGGGGATTTCTAGATTTGAGATAAAAGCTTTTGAAGGGACTCCTTGGGTGATAGCTACCCAAGGATGAAAACTACCATACCTTATGAATACTTTCACATGAAATTGAAGAAGAAAGGTTGCTCCTTGAACCCTGAACTTGACCTTGTTCTTGCTCTTCAATTGAGTTTCTAGATAGAATATTTGGGAGAAAGTTGGTTATGTTTTGGGGTCTTGAGATATAATGTGTTAATAGGGTTTTTAATGACTTAAAATAGTTTATATAGGTGTAATAATTCCATATAAAACGACCCCTAATGAAAACTAATTAAAAAGGAATTTACCTAAAGACCTCTACATTGGCCGAGTCTTAGAGAACAAGTGCAGTGGTGACCCATGCCCGTGACCCACGGACCGTGGGTCCACTCACGCCCCATCCTGCAGGTCCGTGGGTGGGATCTGCAATTTTTCATCTTGGCCTTTGACTCATGAAGCCTCCCCACGAGGCGTGGTGGGACCTACTCCCCGTAGGTCCCATCTGTGAGTCATCAAAATTTGGCAGATTTTGGTATTTTGGGCAGCATTGGGGGTTAGACTTTAGGGTCCTCCTAAAGGAACCTTGGTTGTTCCTTGGGGGGTATTACCTTGTCGTTTAACCCCTAAACCCCTCAACCCCTCAACCTAAGCTCGTGAACATTTTGCAACATAAAACCCCACATCAACTCAATAACACCCTCATTAGGCTCTAGTTTCACCTACTCATTTTCCAGGGTGTTACATTAGGAAGTGAGGATATGTATGGATTCTACCTTGGCAAGTAGATTCCCCTTATTTTGGTACGAGGGATATACCAGAATCCATGATATAGCTCTCATGGTCTTATTATCGGTTAAACCTAAGATCCCACAAAATGACTATGTTTTCTTCAAAGCTTCTCCTATGTCCTTTATTTCAAACGCATTGACTACGTCCTATGATTTTCATGTTTTACTTCCTTATGTTTAAAATGTCCACATATTGATCATATCTACATGCTTTAAACCATTTATACTATCATCTTAATTTTTATGAATATTTCCCCATACTTAGTACATTACATGTTCTAATGCATACTTGTGCCTACATTATCTCATGAAAGTAGGGTCTGATGTTCCTACCTCGAACACTCATGGCTAGACATCTAGTGGGTTCTTCAAGTGATTGGTGAGTCCTCATGTTTTGAGGAACGAGACACTTTATAGATTTATTTAATTTTAGTTTTAGACTTTGTATGTGATGTATGGTTATGTCCCAATAATTTTCCTTACGATGTATTAGATGACTTTGAGACTTATGTTAGACTTCTGCTTTTGTCAAACTCTTTGATATATGAAATTCTATCTTTTAAAGTCTTTACTTCTATTATCTTATATGATTTATGCGAAGTGTCTTGTGTAGGGCCTATAGGGGTCTTATATGCCATGTTATGCTTAGGGTGTACTTTGGGTCGTGAGAAATTCGGTATTCAGAGCACAAGGTTTAGAAAGGTCCTAGGATGTCTCATAAGCCACGTCAAGTAGAGTCTTCTTCATGAGTGTGAAGCGCACCATATTTATTAATAGGAAGCTATAAGTCGTTTGGAAAATTCCACTTCTTTTATCATTCCAAATTTGTGTGACAGTCTATATGTCTCTCTTCTAATCCTTATCCTATTATTTTCAGGGTATGGCCGCTCGAAGAACACATGTTAGGAGGAATGTGAATGTGAATGTGGAACGAGAAGCTCCTCAAGAAGCTCCACAAGTTCAAGTGACTAATGCAGATTTTAGGGCTGCTTTTCAAGAGTTGGATCAAGCCATGATGGCCCAAGACAATAGGGAGGTTTTGGTTCCCGTGAACCCAAATCTGGGTACGACAACAACTAGAGTGAGGGACTTCACTAGGATGAATCCCCCGTAGTTTCATGGTTCCAAGGTTGAAGAAGATCCTCAAGAGTTTATTGATGAGGTATACAAGGTGTTTATGATTATGGTAGTGATGTCGGTATAAAAAGAGGAATTATCCTCTTATCAACCTAAGGGTTTTACTCAAGTTTGGTTCAACCAATGGAAGGAAGAGAGGGCGGTTAATGTGAGTCCTCTTGATTGGGAAAGGTTTAAGGGTGTTTTCCTTGATAGGTCCTTTAACTTTGAGATGAGGGAGGAAAAGGTACTTGAATTCATTAACCTTATTCAAGGAAATATGAGTGTGAAGGAGTATGCCTTGAATTTCAGGAAATTGTCTAGATATGCTCCTACTATGGTTGCCGATCCTTGGGCAATGATGAGAAAGTTTTTTTCAGGAGCGTCTAAGATGGTGGTTAAAGAATTTCGTACCACCATGCTCATCAATGAAATGGAAATTTCTCATCTAATGATTCATTCCAAAAAAAATTAAGAGGAAAAACTCAAGGAAAGATCCAGGGAGGCAAAGAGGACAAAGACCAGTGATGGTGACTTTTCACATTCAAGGTCCAATGGACATGGTCGTTCTAGGTTTCCACAAAGGTTTTATGGTCAAGGTTCCTCCAATTCTCTGGATCCTAAATTCAACAAAGAGAGGGTGTCTAACCCTAAACCTCAAGGAGGAAATGGTGGTGGAAATGGATCTTTGGTTCCTACATGTTTGTCAAGAGTCATCCCAAAAAATGCTTGATGGGAACATATAATTGTTTTGGTTGTGGAAAAAGTGGTCACCGATTGATAAATTGTCCATATAGACTTGACAAGGTAAAAGATGGTAGGAAAGTTCTGCCTAGTGGTTCGGATTCAAGTGCTCCAAAGCAAAACCAATTCTATGCACTTCAAACTCGTCATGAGTAAGAGGGTTCTCCCGATGTGGTTATTGGTATATTGAAAGTATTTCATCTTGATGTTTATGCTTTACTTGATCCTGGTGATACTTTATCTTTTGTGACGGCATATGTGGCTATGAAGTTTGATGTTCTTTCAGATGTGTTGTTAGATCCTTTTAATATCTCTACACCTATTGGTGAATCTACTGTAGGGCTGGCAAGGGGACGGGACGGGGACTGGGGGACGGGACGGGACAGGGAGACGGGACGGGACAGGGGACCAATTGGCTGTGATTTTGGGGATCGGGATTGGGGGATAAAAATTCGTCCCATCCCGTCCCACTATATATACGGGATGGGACGGGGTTTGGCGGGACAGGATGGGACGGGATGTGGAATTTTTTATTTTTTTGACATGTTTATTTATTTGTATTGAAATTATATGTTATTGAATAACATTTTTAGTTTATTTAGTTGTAATAAATTTTTTAGCTAATAAAAAATGCTTAAGTTTTCAAATTTGATATTTGAAATTTCAAGTTTCAAGTTTCAAGTTTCAAATTTCAAATTTCAAATTTGAGAAGTTCAAATTTGTATTTTAAATATTTTAAAAGAATTTAACTTGAAATAGTGATGTAGTCTTTTGTTTTGA
>JAJONZ010016159.1:0-42352 GCA_029582445.1 Solanum paucissectum | reverse complement strand
TATATCACGGCAAGGTATAGGATGGTCCTTGGGCAACGTGAGGTAAAACGTTGTATCATCACTAGGGCTCATAGTGGTGGTTGTCGGTTAAAGAATCTCCCACTAAAGTTATATTACTTTTATATAAATAAAGTTGAGTTTTTTATTGCTTTATCCTTAACGAACTAAGTTGTTTACACTGTTTTACAAGCTTTAAATATATTGCATGTGTCTTATTGCTTTATATTGAGTTCGGTTATTCATGAGTCGAACTGAGCCAAGGTAAGAGTTCTTTTGTACTCCTTTCAAGCTTAAGTTGTTGTTTCGCTTTCCAACTCGTATACTCGTACATTCAATGTACTGATGCCAGTTGGCCTGTATCTTATGATGATGCATACACAGGTACCCAGGATCAGCATCGAGCACGCCGTTGATCCAGCTGAGCACTCCAGAGTCAGTGGTGAGCCTCCTTGCCTTCTGGAGGACTCTGTTATTTTGTGTTCATAGTTTTGTTTTGTTAGGATGTTGCGGGGTCTGTCCCAACATCCATCTCAGTGTTATAGAGGCTTCATAGACAGTCAGTCAGTCAGTTAGTATTGAGTCTCTCATCTATGTATATATGTAAATATTCTATTTTGAGACACGAGTTGCCTTTTGGCATGTTATGCATCAGTTAGGTTGTTTTATAACCTTTCATTTCATTGAGTTATTCTGTTGAGTGAAGTTTCCGCTGAGTTAAGAAAGTCAGGCCAAGGGTTCGCTTGGGGCCAGCAATGGTCTTCGAGTGTCGGTCCCGCCCAGGGTGTAGGCTCGGGGCGTGACAATATCCATAAAAAATAGTACTACTAGAATTTAATATTCCATTTTACTTTTAATATTATAATTTTATAGCTATAAATTATTAGGTAATTAGGAAAAATAATTTTTTTGGTAAAATTCAAATTTTTGCGTTAATATCCAAAAGTGTATTTACAAATCAGAGTAGGGCTTTGGCTACCTACTCTTTCATGAAATAAACCTCTACAACAATCTATGAATACAATAAGAACTAGTTGTACAACATCAACTACTTCTGGCGCCTCATAAGGATTGCGATCAAATTGTTGGAATAGGAAAAAGCTTCAAAAAGTCATAGAAGCAGTACTACTGAAATTTGTTAGACGAAAAAATTCCTTATGCTTGAGTGCATTACTAAATCTTCATCATATTTGTGTTCTTCCTTTGCTATAAAATCGACACATGAATTTACCTCTGTCCAAACATGTTAGATGGTGTCAAATGTGAAATTATTAAATTTCAACTACGTCAAATGCTCAAAATTCAAGAAATGTGAAATTATACACTAATTTATGCTGGTTAAAAGGTTGGAAACTACATTCTACAACATATCAACACAATTTTTTAATGAGTTGAGCTAGTAAATAAATGGGTCAATAATCATGCCAAACTAGGATGGATTTGTCAAATCATATTTTCATTAATGAGTTTTTTTGTTAGGGTGAATTTTTTGTATATTTTACGTAGTATTTGATAATTAAAACTCTACATTTGAAACCAATTTTCGTCATTGAGAGACTCTTTATCACAATATTTGATGCTTTGGGGGGGAGGGGGTTAACCCTATAATTCATACCAGTCTTAGTAGTGAAAGTAAATTCATTCTAAACTGGAAATATATAGTTGATTATGGAGATAGTTTCCACCGATCACGATCTTAAGAAATGATAAGCATTATTTAAGTAGGTGTTTTTCCCCTCATTTTTCGTAAATCTGTTAGAATAAAAAAAATTAATATGCTTGAGTGCATTTCCCCATACATTACTAAATCTTCATCATATTTGTGTTCTTCATTTGTTAGAAAATCAATACATTAATTTGCCTCTCTCCAAACGTGATAGATACTGTCAAACGTTAAATTATTAAATTTCAACTATGCCAAATGCCTAAAATTCAAAAAAATTGAAATAATACACTAATTTATCATGGTTAAAGGGTCGCACACTACATTCTACAACATATCTACACAATTTTTAATGAGTTGAGTTAGTAAATAAATGGGTTAATAATCAGGCGAAACTTGGATGGATTTGGCAAATCATATTTTCATGAATGAGTTTTTGTTGTTAGGGTGAATTTTTTGTAGAATTTACGTAGTATATGATAGTAAAAACATGACACTTGGTCCCAGTTTTTGTCATTGAGAGACTACCTATCACAATCATTTATAATTGAGGGGTTTCATCACCCTAAATTTGATACCAGTCTTAGGAGTAAAAGTAAATTCATTCTAAACTCCAAATCTATAATTTATGATGGAGATAGTTGACACTTGTCACAATCTTAAAAAATCATAAATGTCATTTAACTAGGAGTTTTTCCCCTCATTTAGTATTCACTATTTGATTTAAAATTGAACGCAAATTCATTTCTAAACTCGAGATCTTTAATTGACAGTGGAGATAATTACTACACCCATCATCAGTACATGAATTTTTCTTATTCTATATTCGGTATCCGCTTTAAAGGTTCAAATTATAGTATTCAAGTTGAGAATTATCATAGTGTTACACACCAACGATTAGAAGAATAAACTTACAATATTACAAAGGAAAAAATATTGGATAAAAGTTATTATAAAAAAAGTAGGATAAAGGGTAAAATAAGATTATTAAATGATTAGAACAAAACAAGATAACGATACAATCATACCAACTCACTGGTTATGTAAAGAGAGAAATTTTTTCATTACATGATAAAAATTTAACAATACAATAATATTATCATAACAAGAAATTTGTAGATTAAAATATCAAATTTTAACAAAATCTTGTGATGTTTTACCAGAAGGCCTCTTACGGAAGAAATAGTCCCCATTATAAGAAAATAAGACATGTTTGTACACTGGTTTTTTCCATCTTTCAGCATTTGTGGAAATGGATCAATGACACTGTCAAGGCAAGGATTCAAAAAAATAGGAATGGATATTCGAACCCTACTCAAATCAACTGCTACACAATGCTCGATACTCTTATATCGATTATTGCTCATGATCTGCAACGAGTCACCAATGTTAACCATTGAGGTGCTTTTGATTAGATTTACGGGGATCCAATTATCTCCTTTAGTCCCTCAGACATATAGGCCTCATGTGTCATCCTGGAAGAGAAGAGTGATGCAATACACGTCGCAGTGTCGGCGAGCCCAGTGGTGATAGTTGGATTTCGGGATGGTGGATAGTAGTTTATGTTAATAGCCATAGTTCCCATCAAGAGAGGTTCTAAAGAATCATCAATTTCGTTGATATTGAGACCCTTCAACGGCACCTCTAACATTATTTTAGCAACTGGTTTTAGCCCACTTTTGATACTCCAATACTTGATTCCTATAAACCAGTGACAAAGTTGGGAATTTCGTTAAGAGCGTACGAATTTTAATAGCAGTGTAATTTAATGTCAAAGTCAAGAATTTCATTAAGAGTGTTTTGATAGTCCATCAAAAACAACATTTTTACCCCACAAAGGTAGAAATTAGATATGCGTACATCCTATCCTCTCCATACCCTACTTGCGGAATTATACTAGTTATATTATTGTAAAAAAGAGGGAAAAAAAATTCATGCATATGCAATATAATTCTGATTTAAGTTATATACACCTTTATAAAATTTATAGATAATGGTAAAAAATACACCTGAATTAACACATTTTTTGCAAGTCTCCTATTTGATTTATCATCAATTAATTACCAAAACACATCTCAAAATTAATGAGTCAGCTGCCATTAGGACAAAATTTTATACCTCATTAACTTGTGACACAACCTTTTGTGATTGTATTTAGACACTTGGTCTAGTAATTTTCGAGGTTTGTTTTTATAAATAGCTAACAATAGTTCAGATAAAAAATGCAAACACCTTACAATTAAAGATATGTTACTCATAAAAAAAGTAATACTACAAGTATGTTTGTTTATTTACTCAAAAATATGTGACCTATAAATTACACATAACGGAAAATCCAAAAAGTTACCTTGTTTGAGGAGGCCAAAGATTTCTATCATTTTGTGGATTACAACCATATTTTATACTATCCCTCCACTCAAGAACTTTCTCATTTTTCTCATCAATAGCGCTGCAAAACAGCAACACAGATTAACCAGCACTATAGCTCTCTTTATAATACTTAACTTTTTCTTCAATTGGAAATTCAAAGAACTTGTGTGCTACATTTTTCAAATCTTCATAAACTTCAATTGGGATCCCATGATTGACCATATGATTTGCAATTGTAAGCTTCTGCATAACGCCCCAATCATTTTCAAACCCAACAAGGGGGAGGGGGAGAAGCGTAGTTGGTTTTGAATGGTGGAATAGACTGTACTTTTTCAATTTTAACCAAACGTTTTATATTCGAGTTTTGATGAATAAAAAGTCACCTTTGTTAGGGAGTGATTTACTCTCAATGTAATATTTTCTGGCACGAATTCAATTTTAGTTAGATTCAACATGAATATCGAACATCAAATGAGGAAAAAAATTATTTCTTTATTCTATTATTTCAAGGGAGTGGGGGTGTGGGTATATGAATGATATATTAATGACATAAATAAAAATTCTTGAATTATTTTATATTTGGTGTTTCAATTTTTTTCTTTTAAGTTTAATCAAACATCATCATCATAAAATATATCTTCTACAAATGGAAATTGGTCAGGTGACTTCTTGGTGTCATATATATGAATTGTGGTTTGTTTTATTAATATTTTATTGATATTTACATACTCTATTATATCCACAAAAAATTATCAGTAAAAATAGTACTACTATAATTTAATACTTTATTTTACTTTAAATACTATAATTTTATAGCTATAAATTATTATTACAATTGAGAAGATTTGATGGGGACATATACCAAATGTGTATTATTATTATTATTTTTCAGTAAATAGGAAAAAGTTTTTTTTTGGTAAAATTTATATTTTGCATTAATATCCAAAAGTGTACCTACAAATCAGAGTAGGGCTTTGACTACCTACTCTCTCATGAAATAATCCTCTACAACAATCTATGAATACAATAAGAACTAACTGTACAACCTCAACTACTTCTGTGTCTCCTAAGGACTGCGAGTAAACTATTGGAATAGGAAAAAGCTTTAAAAATTCATAAAAGAAGTACTACTTAAATCTGTTAGAAGAGAAACTTACATATGCTTGACTGCATTACTAAATCTTCATCATATTTTTGTTCTTCGTTTGCTAGAAAATTGACACATTAATTTACCTCTCTCCAAACATGTTAGATAGTGTCAAATGTGAAATTATTAAATTTCAACTATGCATAATGCTCAAAATTCAAGAAATGTTAAATTATACACTAATTTATACTGGTTAAAAGGTCAGAAACTACATTCTACAACATATCAACACAGTTTTCAATGAGTTGAGCTAGTAAATAAATGGGTCAATGATCAGGCCAAACTTGGATGAATTTGAAGAATCATATTTTCATTAATGATTTTTTGTTGTTAGGGTGAATATTTTTGTAGAATTCACGTAGTATTTGATAATCAAAACTCGACATTTGACACCAGTTTTCGTTAGTAAGATACTATTTATCACAATCTTTGATGATTGGGGAGGGGGGTTGTCACCCTATATTTCATACCAGTCTTAGGAGACAAAGTAAATTCATTCTAAACTCGAAATCTATAGTTGATGATGGAGATAGTTTCTACCGATCACTATCTTAGAAAATGATAAGAATCACTTACGTAGGTGTTTCCCCCCTCTTTACTTGTATTTAGTATTCGATTTAAAACTGAATGCAAAATTCATTTCTAAACTCCAGATCTTTAATTGATGGCAGAAATAGTTACTACACATCATGAATACGTGTTTTTTCTTATTCTATATTAGGTATCCGCTTTAAAAAAATCACATTTTTCAAATTATAGAGTTCAAATTTAAAATTATCATAGTGTTAACACAACAATTAGAATAATAAACTTACAATATTACAAAGAAAAAAATATGGGGTAAAGTTATTATAAACAAAGAGTAGGATAAAGGGAACAATAAGATTATTGAATGATTAGAACAAAACAAGATAACGAGACAATCATACCAACTCACTGGTTACGTAAAGAGAGACTTTTTTTCATTACATAATAACAAATTTGACAATACAATAATATTTAGATAACAATAAATTTGTAGATTAAAACATCAAATTTACCAAAATCTAGTGATGCTTTACTACAAAGCCTCTTACGAAAGAAATAATCCGTATAATCAGAAAACGTGACATGTTTGTATACTAGTTATTCTCCATCCTTTAGCTTTTGCTGAAATTGACCAATGACACTATCAAGACTAGCATTCACAAATACCGGTATGGATATTCGAGCCCAACACTAATCAATTTCTTTGCATTTCTCATGATCTTCAACGAGTCCTTTGATTGGATTTATGTGCATCCAGTTATCGCTTTTAGTCCCTAGGATATATAGGCTTCCCATGTCGCCCTGGAGGAGTAGAGTGATGTAGGACACATTGTAGTGTTGGCGACAACCAATTGTGATACTTGGATTTGGGCATGGTGGATAGTAGTTTATATTGATTGCCATATTTCCCAACAAGAGAGATTCTAAATATTTATCAATTTCATCGACATTAGGACCCTTCATGAAGGGAGGGTATGAGCTGTAATTATTTTGAGAGAATGGGTATATCTTGAATTACTTTGGGTTTGGGTATGAACATGTAATTATTTTGGGTTTTACGACCCATTTATGTAGTTTTTCCTATTTGTTTTTTGAATAAATAGAAAAAAGCTTTAAAATGTCATAAAACGGTACTACTTTACTCTGTTAGAATAAAAAAATTAATATGTTTGATTGCATTTCCCCATACATTACTAATCTTCATCAGATTTGTGTTCTTCGTTTGTTAGAAAATTGACAGATTAATTTGTCTCCCTCCGAACGTGTTAGATAGTGTCAAATGTGAAACTATTAAATTTCAACTATGTCAAATGCTTGAAATTCAAGAAATGTGAAATTATACACTAATTTATAATGGTTAACGGGTCGAAAACTACATTCTACAACATATCAACACAATTTTTTGATGAGTTGAGCTAGTAAATAAATGGGTCAATGATCAAGCCAAACTTGGATGAATTTGACGAATCATATTTTCATGAATGAGTTTTTGTTGTTAGGGTGAATTTTTTGTAGAATTTACATAGTATTTGATAATAAAAATTTGACATTTGATACAAGTTTTCTTCATTGAGAGACTACCTATCACAATCATTGATGATTGGGGTTTCATCACCTTATATTTGATACCAGTCATAAGAGTGAAAGTAAATTCATTCTAAACTTGAAATCTATAGTTGATGATGTAGATAGTTGATACTTGTCACGATCTTAGAAAATGATAATTGTCACTTAAGTAGGTGTTTTCCCCTCATTTTGTATTCAGTACCTGATTTGAAACTGAATGTAAATTCATTTCTAAACTCGAGATCTTTAATTGACGTCGGATATAATTACTACCCATCATGAGTACATGTTTTTTTCTTATTCTACATCCGGTATCCCCTTTAAATAAAGCACATTTTTCAAATTATAGAGTTCAAGTTTAAAATTATCGCAGTGTTACACACCAACGATAGAAGAATAAACTTAAAATATTACAAAGAAAAAAATATTGGGTAGAGTTGCTATAAACAAAAAGTAGGATAAAGGGTAAAATAAGATTATTAAATTATTAGAACAAAACAAGATAACAATACAATCATACCAACTCACTGGTTATGTAAAGAGAGATTTTTTTGTCATTACATGATAAAAAATTTGACAATACAATAACATTCACATAACAATAAATTTGTATATTAAAATATCAAATTTTAGCAAAATCTAGTTATGTTTTACCATAAGGCCTCTTACGGAACAAATAATCTCAATAATAAAAAACAAGACATGTTTGTACACTGGTTTTTCTCAATCTTTCAGCATTTGTGGAAATGGACCAATGACACTATCAAGGCTAGAATTCAAAAATAGCGGTATGGATATTCAAGCCCTACTCGAATCAACTGCTACACAATGTTCGATACTCTTGTATCGATCATTGCTCATGATCTGCAATGAGTCACTTATGTCAACCGCTAAGGCTCCTTTAATTGGATTTACGTGGATCCAATTATCGACTTTAGTCCCTCAGACATATAAACCTCCCGTGTCGTCCTAGAAGAGAAGAGTTATGTAGGACACGTCGCAGTGTCGGCGAGCCCCAATGGTGATACTTGGATTTGGGCATGGTGGAGAGTAGTTTATGTTGATAGCCATAGTTCCTATCAAGAGACGCTCTAAAAATTCATCAATTTCATTGACATTGAGCGTTAAGAGTGTTTTGATAGTCCATCTGAAACAACATTTTTACCCCACAAAGGTAGAAATAAGATCTACGTACATCCTATCCTCTCCATACCCTACTTGTGGAATTATTCTAGATATATTTGTCAAGGCCCGAGCCTACACCCTGGATGTGACTAGCACACAAGAACCATTTTTTATCCCGAAGCGAATGCTTGGCCTTATTACTTGACTTACATACATTAAACAATACGGAGAAGCTTAAATAGGTGAACAATTAGACATTTAAGAGAGTCTTAATAATACCGTCTTGCAAAATACTTAACATGAGTCATGAGTTAAACAAAACATTCTGTTAAAATACTGGGAACATCTAGTTCAATCTGCCAATAAATCCTCTAACAATGTAAGATATATGTCGGGACAAGACCTGCGACACCCCCAAAGCTACTAACCGAAAGGAAATGGGGTCTCCTCGAAGAAAGGAGGCATCACCAAAAATCTATCTGCGAGTGAATAGTGATCTCAACGAAGTGCATGTTAATGATCCTGAGTGCATGTATCTGCATCATGAAACAATGCAGGTCGAATGACGTCAGTACATTGAATGTTTTGGTAAGTGATAAGGTAAGAGTAAACAACTTACTGGCTTGAATGACTGAAAGCAACATAACGGGCTCAATACATGAATATGAAGTGAAAACCAATTAAGTTTTACAGCATAATATACAATGAAAACAACATGAAAATAATATACTTTACTTGTGGGGAGTTTCTCTAACCAATAACCATTACCATGAGCCTAGCAATGATACAACATTTCGCCTCACGTTGCCAGGGCCATCTTATACTTTGTCGGGGTATAGGATGATATCATGACTATGGATCCATCTAATTGGCCTTCTCAGAGGCAGTGAGGAGTCGCATGAAGGATCAATGTTATCCTATCCTACGCTGGCTACATAGTTTTATGGGACTTCCGAATCATAAAAGACTCTAACCTAACTTGGTGTTTGATACTACTCCCAAAATAATTGATATAACTTTATGCTCAATTCACCCATTACAAGGAATGAACTTTTTACTTGATTGAAATACTTGTCAAAACAAAGGACGTGTTTACATTTTTGAAAACATGCACTTATGAACTTATCTTTCAAGTCCAATAATCAACATAGATACGTAAGTATCTATATAGATATATAAATAACATTTGAGACTCTTAAGTATCTATGAAATAGAACCTTTGAACTTTCCTGACGCCCCTGGTGCATCAGTGGCGCATTGCTCCGGCCCTCAATTAATTGGGGCTTTTTTGGGGGTGCACTGCAGCCGTAGGATGCCATCCCCCCCCCTGGTTCTATAGGGGAACGCCGCCCCAGCCAAAACCCAGAAAACCCAACAAATATTTCTTGCTCAATTCAAGGCCTAACTCATCTAGAATCGAATGATTTCCTCCCAAACTTGTTTGGATTCATAAACCCAAGAAAAATTAATCTAAAACCCACTCTAATTCCCTCAATAACATCACTCATTCGCAAAACCCTCACCTTAAGAATTTAACAAGACTCCATTGATAAAGAATGAAGCAAAACCTCAAGAATTCCTCAAGAACCTTTACATATATTATTTCATGGATAATTGAATGAACGAAATACATGCTTGGTGTGAGGATGAAAAAATCCATCACTATGAGAAACCTCACGTACCTCAGAAGAACTAAGTTCTTGGCGTTTTCCCTGAATCCTTGAAGAACTCTTGAAACTTCCTATTTTCTCTTCTTGAACTTTGTCCTAACTTTCTTAAACGTTTTTGAAAGAATGAAAAACTGATCTCAATCATCTTAGATCCCTATTTTTGTAATAAGAACGTTTAGGCCTAGTGGGGTAAATAAACGACCAAAATACTCCTCCTTAAAACGTATGAAAAGGCTCTATAGAGAGGTTGCACTCAAATGGACATAACTCCTTCATCCAAACTCAGATTTTAACAAACTCTGCGGCGTTGGAAAGATCACTCAAAGACATTTGAGTTAATACTTAATGGACCACCTAACTCATCTTGTGTTGAAAGTTATGGTCATTTGAAGTTGACCCAAAACTCACAATTGAAGAGTAAATTGTACGAATCTCAGTTTAGCTCTTTCAAAGTCCAAGGTGTTACAATATCTTCCCTTTGGGAACATTCGTCCTCGAACGAGATCACTCTAAGTTGAAAAAGGTGCGAGAAAACATCTAACATTCAACTCAAACACCCAACATGCAATTCACATAGCTTAGCATATCAACTTAAAGAGTTCTTTATAAAGAATTAGTACCTTGGTCTGGAAATTTGCCAGAAGGGAAGATATGTGGGTATCTCTTTTTCATATCCTCCTCAGCCTCCCAATTAGCTTCCTCAACAAATTGATTCCTCCATAAGACCTTGGCTGATGCAAGCTCCTTGGTTTTCAAATTGCGAACCTGACGATCAAGAATCTGAACGGATATCTCCTCATAAGATAGGTTGTTCTTAATACCAATAATTTCAGTAGGTATAATAAGTGAAGGATCGCCCATACACTTCTTCAACAAAGAAATGTGGACTACCGGATGAACTTCTGTTAACTCTGTCGGTAGCTCCAACTCATAAGCTACATTTTCAATCCTCTTGGATATCCTGTAGGGACTAATTTACCGGGCGACTGAGCTTCCCCTTCTTACCAAATCTCATAAAACCCTTCATGGGTGAAACCTTTAAGTAAACCCAATCATCAACCTCAAATTCTAAGTCTCCTCTCCTAACATATGTATAGGATTTCTGATGACTTTACGTTGTTTTTAACCTTTCTTGAATGATCCTAACTTTCTCCAAAGCTTGATGAACCAAGTCTGGTCCTATTAACCCAACTTCACCAACCTGAAACCATCCAATAGGAGTTCTACATCTTCACTCATAAAGAGCCTCATAGAAAGCCATTTGGATACTAGAGTGATAGTTATTATTGTACGCAAACTCTATGAGAGGTAAGTGATCATCCTAATTACCTTGTAATTTGATCACACAAGCCCGGAACATATCCTCTAAAGTTTGAATCGTGCACTCTCCTTGACCATTAGTCTGAGGATGAAAATCATTACTCAAATGTACCTTCGAACCCAAACCTTTCTAGAAAGACTTCAAAAATTATGCGGTGAATTATGCGCCTCTATCAGAGATGATAGACACAAGAACTCAGTGAAGTCTGACTATCTCTTGAATATATAATTTTGCATAGTCTTCTGCTAAATAGGTAGTCTTTATCGGAAAGAAATGGGTTGATTTAGTTATCTGATCTACAGTTACCCAAATCGAATCATGCTACCTGCGAGATCGTGGCAACCTAGTAATGAAATCCATATTAATCATCTCCCACTTCCATTCCATAAGATCTATGTTCTGAGCTATACCACTGGGCCTTTGGTTCTCTACCTTGACTAATTGGCAATTCTGGCACTTAGCAATGAACTCTCCATACATATCTTCATACTACTCCACCAATAAACCTCTCTCAAGTCATGGTACATATTTGTGGAACCGGGATGGATTGAATATCTAGAACTATGAGCTTCCTCCAAGATCCTCTCTTGAAGTTCATCCACCTTTGGACACACAATCTTCCTTGATACCTCAACACACCATCTCCCCCTTGTTCAAAAGCCGTCATTTTTTGCTTATGCACATTCACCTTTAATTCAAGCAAAATAGGGTCTTGGTATTGTTTCTCCTTCACTTCAGACACTTGTGATGACTCAGCCCCATTCATTACCACAACTCCACCTTCATTGGAATCTAACAATCGGACTCCCAATCATTCAAGTTTATGCACAACATTGGCCAATTCTTTCTTACCTTCCTCAATATGGGAAGTACTACCCATAGATAACCTGCTAAAGGTATGAGCAACAACATTAGCTTTGCCTAGGTGATAGATGATACTTATATCATAAGCCTTCATTAACTCTAACCATGTAACACCTCAGATTCTAGAAACGCTAAAAAAGGGTCTAACAGTCTTGTCAAAAACCCAAACTGAACATGGGACCCTTTAAAGAACCCTAGATGAGCCTTGAAGGTGACCACAACCCATTATGGTTCTCGAGAAAAAAAGGTAGAACCTGCCTCAAGCAGGTTCTCTCCCACGAACCCTTAGACGGGCCATAAAAAGGGGGACGGGTCGTTAGGGTGATCATGAAGGGGGTCAAGTCAGTAGGAGTTCTCCCCTAGCAACTGGTCAAGGTCCAAGGGCATAAAAATAGCCCGTGAAGCTTCACACGGACCGTGATATCATCCGTGAAGGGTTTTTATCAGGCTTAGAGTTTAGGGTCAACTTCAAACAATTATATCTTTTAGCACAAAATGAATTAGGTGTCCCATGACCTATCAAATTAAAATCTCTAAGTCCTTTTTCCAAAACCAATGAGTTTGCCTAATTCCAATCTCGGAGTAAAATGTTATACCCAAAATAGTGAAGCACTGTCAGGCAGGCTTTGTTCATAACCCGTTTGACAGGCCGTGGTGCTGATGACGACCCATTTTGGGCTTCTAGTGACCCAATTCGGTAGTTTTAAGTCAAGGGTTGCAGGGTATTTTCTTAATTGTTTTAACTCAATACTATGTCTTTTTTCCTTCTACCCAAACCCTATATAATGATTTTAAACCCCCAAATCACCCAAAATCAATTCATTCCCTCATATTCTCAAAACAAAATCAAGTTCCTCCTCTCAAATTTTCTCTCTCTAGAAGTTGAAGAAGAAAGCTAGGTTTTGAAGATCAAGCCTCCTAATCCTCCATTTCTTTCAAGCTTTTGGTATCAAGGTATGATAGTTTTTATCCATGGAGCCCTTTCTTCCATCGAGTTCCTAAATTCCCCAATTTTCAAGTTAGAAATCTCCAATTGAAATTAGGGTTTTCTTCCATGTTATGGGTTCCTTTCAATGTTGATTTATTTGATTGATTTAAGAACTTTTATGCACGAATTGAAGTAATTGCGTGTTTTTAAGTTGATTTCTCAAGAACCCATGCATAACCCATGTTTTTATCATAAACCATAAAAGATTAATTTATGAAGATGTGTGTCCTTCTGATGAGATTGATGTAATGAAGTTGAGGATGCTTTGACTTTGAAAATATGATGAAACTTATGAATTATTAAAAAGAATGCATGTTCATTAAAGTATGTTTATGATTCAAGAAACCATAAAAATGAGACTGTCTATATGTTCTAAGAAGTTTGGCCACATGACATGAATGACATCTAGATTTGCCCTCAATGCTTTTCGGGTTTATCCTAAATTAGGTCTTGATTAGTATGGTATCCTGATATACCATCAATGATTAGAGATCGAAATTTCAAAACTATTTCCATTTAATTAGGAGCACCTCTAGCATGAATTGAATGATTATGGTCTTTAAAGCTATTATGAAAAGATCATGGATAATGAAAGTTTTTCTCACGCATGATCTAAGGAGCTATACTATGATAAGTCAAGTGGAAACTACCCACGTCTTTTAAACATAATATAAGTTAATATTAATAACTACTACGTGGGATTTATGCTTAACACCGAGAGGATATTGAGATGGAAGCTCCACTATGTTGAGGTCAGGTTTCTAGTAGCAATCTCCATATCCCTTACCATGTTCCCCCATATAATGATTGTCTAGATATACATTAGCTAGTGGATCCACTTTAGCTCAGATTGATGGTTCTACCTTGGCAAGTAGGACAACCCTTTTCGGTGTGGGAGACATCGGGGTTCCATGTTATACCTCACATGGTCTCTATGTCGGTTAAGGCTACTTTCCACAATAATGAACCAAGGTTACCTTTAAGTATCTCACATGTGTTCAAAGATGATTTTACTTGCATTGATCATAATTACATTTTATGTTTTCTAACCCTCCTATCTTATGTGTTTACTTTGTCTTTGCATATCATGAAAATGTCCTTTTTATCATGACTTCATACTTTTATGCATAGTTATAATACTTGGTGAATATTTGTACTAATGTGTACTCTTTCCTACATTTTTCAAATGTAGAGACCGGCTTTACAGATTCAAACTTACGTGGCTAGGGACCTCAAATAGAAGATTAAAGATTGTTGAGTTCTCAGAGTCTGAGGATTGAGCTTTGGTTTTCCTTTTGTCTTTACTTTCAACTTTCAAACTTGATGTACAGGCTACGCCCTGATCAATCATATGTATTAGATGGCTTTGAGATGATGTTTAGAGTTCTAGTTTTCTCTATAAAAATTTTATATGTTGAAACTGTCTTTTAAATATTTTTAAACTCTATTGTCTTGTATTATGTATGCTAAGTTGATTGTATAGGACCTCTCGTGGTCTTGTACGCCATGTCACATCTAGAGTATACTTTGGGTCGTGTCAAACTTGGTATTCAGAGCACAAGGTTTAGAAAGGTCCTAGGATGTCTCATAAGCCACGTCGAGTATAGTCTTGTTCATGAGTATAAAGCGTGCCACATTTATGAATGAGTGAAGCCTAGAAGATTTTTAGGAAGTTCCACTACTTTCATTACTCTAAAGTCGTGCGATAGAGTGTAACTCTAGGGGTCTTTCTCTCCTAACCCCTATTTATGTTTTTCATAATATGCCTCCATGAAGGAATCCCATGAGCAGGATTAGGAATGTTCGTGAAAATGTGAGATAAGAGGTTCCCCAAGTGTCGGTCAACCCTTTGGCCGATCAAGTGACTAATGATGAGTTTCGAGCCACAATTCATGTGTTGGCCCAAGCTATGATGGTTCAAGCAAATAGAAATGTTGTGGTTCCCGTGAACCTAAGGGTGGGTACGACGCAAAAGGGTGAGGGACTTTATTAGAAAGAATCCTCCAGAATTTCATGGGTCTACCTTTGAGGAAGATCCTCAAGAGTTTATTGATGAGGTGTATAAGGTGTTGATGATCATGGGAGTGACACCGGTGGAAAAGGCGGAATTGGACGCTTATCAACTTAAGTGTGTTTCTCATGTTTGGTTCAATCAATGGAAATAAGAGAGGGCAGTAGATGCGGGTCCTTTTGATTAGGAGAAATTTAAGGTTCTTTTCTTGAAAGGTTATTTCCCCTTGAGTTGAGGAAGGCAAAGGTACTTGAGTTCATTAACCTTCGCCAATGAGATATGAGTATGAAGGAGTATGCTTTGAAATTTACACAATTTTCTAGATATGCTCCAACTATGGTTGTCGATCCAAGGGCAAGGATGAGTAAGTTCATGTCGGGTGCTTCCAACTTAGTGGTCAAAGAATGCCTAACCTCCATGCTTTTTAAGGAGATGGATGTCTCCCATTTGATAGTTCATGCACAGAAAATGAAGGAAGAAAATCTTAAAGGGAAAACTAGGGATTCAAAGAGGACAAGAAAGGATGATGGTGAGTTCTCACATTCAAGGTCCGATGGAGGTAATCATTCTCAAGATAAGGGTGGTAGTGAGAAAATGTTGCCTGAGTGTCGGGAGTGTGGGAGAAGACATAAGGGTGAATGTCTAGCCGATTCAAATGTGTGCTTTTTGGTGAGGAGAAATAGATCATAAGATAAGGAATTGTCCTATGGTTTCTAGGAATGAAGGAGATAATCATCGACGAGCTCAACCCTACCATTCCTCCAGTTCGTGTGGTGGTCAGAAACAAGATAGGTTTTATGCTCTTCAGACTCAACAAGATTATGAGGGTTCCCCGGATGCAGTAGTTGGTAAGTTAAGGTATTTTAGCTTGTGGTTATGCATTGCTTGATATTGAGTGTTTCATTGTATATGGTAAAACTCCATGTATGGAGATTGTGCTTGGATTAGCCCATGAAATCCTTGTGAAAACTTCTTAAGAGTTTACTTGTGTCAATTGTTTAGTGGTTGTTAAGACTTTGGTGTTATGTTTGGGATTGAGGGAGATGGATTTGGAAAGACTAGTGGGGTTTGCTCCCAAGGGAGAGATAGTGTGCTTCATGATTAGCACGTGAGTAGAACTATGTTCGTTTTCGAAGAGCTCCTTGTTATGGTTTGGTGGGTGAAAGTTTGGAGGCGATGTGACTTCATATTATCCCTATCTCTTTCTTCTATCTTCGAGTCTAGCTTGAGGTCTTAGCTCCTCATGGTTCACTCGTTAGGATTCTTGTGTCTTAGTCATCCTCATGTTTCCTCATGCATGCATGCTCATGAAAAAATTGATTTTCAAAATTATGATTTAGTTTTATTGATTGCTTCATGATTATATGCATTTGAGTATGAGTTGTATATAGACCTTATGAAAGGATGTTTTGAATATGTTTTAGCTTGGAGTTGAAATTTCCTCCTCGGATATGTGCATTTATGTGATTGAATTCATTTTCGACTTCTAGGTCTAATTCTTATCTTCCTTATGATGTTTTGAATATGTTTTATCTTGGAGTCGAGGTTCCTCCTTGGTTTTATGCATTTTGATAAAGTTGCATTAATGATTGGGTTGTTAGTTTCTCTTTTATTCTTTTCGTGCTAGTTGAGTTCTATTTGAGGATGAATGTTCCCAAGGGGGAGTTATTGTAACACCTCGGATTTGAGAAAGGTAGGAAGGGGTCTAAATGGCTTTTCAAGAACTCAAACTGTATCATGGGACCCTCCACGGAGCTCTAGACCAGACGTGAATGGGACCACGACCTGTTATGTTGCTCGTGACAAGAAGCCAGAACCTGCCCCAAGAAGGTTCCGTCCCATGGACCCTTAGACGGGTCGTGAAGAGGGAGACAGGTCATTAGGGTGATCATTAAAGGGGTCATGTCAGTAGGAGTTCTCCCCTAGCCACTGGTCAAGGGTCACGGGTGTCAAAATGGCCAGTGAAGCTTTACAGGGACCGTGAAGTCGACCGTGAAGGGTTTTATCATACTTAGAGTTTAGAGTCAAATTCAAACGATCATATATTTTATCATAAAATGAATTAGCTGGCACATGACCTATCAAATTTAAGATCTCTGAGTCCTCTTTCCAACACCACTGAGTTTTCCTAATTCCAAGCTCAGTGTAAAAAGTTATGGCCAAAATAGTGAAGCCCTATCAGGAAAGATTTCTTCACGGCTCGTTTGACAGGCCGTGGTGCTGATGACGACCCATTTTGGGCTTCTAGTGACCCAATTCGGCAGTTTTAAGTCGGGGGTTGTAGGGTCGTTTCCTAATTGGTTTTAATCGATGTTATGTCGTATTTCCTTCTACCCAAAGCCCTATATAATGATTTTAAACCCCCCAAATCACCCAAACTCAATTCATTCTCTCGAATTCTCAAAAGAAGATCAAGCTCATCCTCTCGAATATTTCTCTCTCTAGAAGTTGAAGAAGAAAGATAGGGTTTGAAGATCAAGCCCCCTAATCCTCCATTGCTTCCAAGCTTTTGATAACAAGGTATGATAGTTTTCATCCATGGAGCCCTTTCCTCCATCGAGTTCCTAAATTCTCCAATTTTCAAGTTATAAATCTCCAATTGAAATTAAAGTTTTCTTCCATTTCATGGATTTCTTTCAATGTTGATTTATTTGATTGATTTATAAACTTTTATGCATGAATTGAAGTAATTGTATGTTTTTAAATTGATTTATCCTGAACCCATGCATAACCCATGTTTTTTTTATCATAAACCATAAAAGATGTATTTATGAAGATATACGTGTCCTTTTGATGAGATTGATGTAATGAAATTGAGGATGCTTTGACTTTGTAAATATGATGAAACTTATGAATTATTGAAAAAAATACATGTTCATGAAAGTATGTATGTGACTCAAGAAAAGCTTATAGATGAGATTGTTTATATGTTTTATGAAGCTTGTACAGACCATGATTTCAAAACTATTTCTATTAGTATTAGGGGCATCTCTAGCATGAAGTGAATGACTATAAGCTTTAAAAGTTATTATAAAAATAATATGGAAAGTGAAAGGTTTTGTCACGCATGGTCTAGGGAGCTATCTTATGATAAGACAAGTCGCTACTACCCACGTTTTTTAAAGATAAGACAAGTTAAGATTAATAACTACTACATGGGATATATGCTTAGCTTCCACCTTGTTGAGGTCGGGTTTCTAGTAGCAATATCCTTATCCCTTACCTATGTGCCCCCATAGAATGATTTTCTAGATATACATTAGCTAGTGGATCCACTTTAGTTCAATTTTATGGTTCTACCTTGGCAAGTAGGACAACCATTTTTGTTGTGGGAGACACCGGGGTTCCATTTTATAGTTCGCATGGTCTCTATGTCGGTTGTGGCTACTTTCCATAATAATGAACCAAGGTTATCTTTAAGTATCTTACATGTGTTCAAAGATGATTTTACTTGCATTGATAATGATTACGTTTTATGTTTTCTAACCCTTCTATCTTATGTTTTAACTTGGTCTTTGCATATCATGAATATGACCTTTTTAGCATGATTTCATACTTTTTTTGCGTGGCTATCATACTTGGTACATGTTTGTACTAACGCATACTCTTACCTAAATTTTCCCAAATATAGTGTCCGACCTTACAAATTCGCACTTCTGTGGCTAGGGACCCCACATAGAAGATTAAAGATTGGTGAGTCCTCATAGTCCGAGGACTGAGCTTTAATTTCCCTTTTGTAATTACTTTTAGTTTTTGAACTTGATGTACGGGCTACGCCCTGATCAATCATATGTACTAGATGGCTTTGAGACGATGTTTAGACTTCCGCTTTTCTCTATAAAACTTTTATATGTTGAAACTATCTTTTAAATCTTTTTAAACTTTATTGTCTTGTATGATATATGCTAAGTGGCTTGTATAGGGCCTCTCGGGGTCTTGTACACCATGTCACGTATAGGGTATACTTTGGGTTGTGTCAAACCACCTCCTCTGTCTGAGATTAAGCTCTTTCTAACTGAAGATATATTGAAGACTCTTTTGATCAGTGAACTCATCTACATGTACACCATAGATATAGTGACACCATATTTTCAAAGAAACCACTACAGCAGCCAACTCACAATCATGAGTTAGGTAATTTTTCTCGTGAATCTTAAGTTGTTTGGAGGCATAGGCTATAACCTTACCATTCTAGATCAATACACAACCAAGTCCAAATCTGGATGCATCACAATACATAACAAATACTTTTGTACCCTCTGGTAGGGTCAACACTAGGACAGTAGTTAACCGGGTTTTTAGTTCCTCAAAGATTTTCTTGCAAACTTCAGACCACTGAAACTTAGTTGTCTTCTTATTCAACTTTGTCAATGGGGACGAAAAATATGAGAACCCCTCGACAAACCTCTATAATACACAGTGAATCCCAATAGACTATTTATATCAGTTAGAGTTGTGGGTCTGGGTCAGTTCTGCACTGCCTCTATCTTTTGATTGTAAATATGAATCCCTTCTCCAGATACAATGTGGCCTAATAATACCACAGACTCAAGCCAAAAATCACATTTGGAAATTTGCATACAACTTTCTATCTCTGAAAATTTGGAGAACTACTCTGAGGTGAATAGCATGATCCTCCTCATTCCTCAAATAAATCAGAATGTCATCAATACACATGATAACAAATATGTTAAGATATGACTTAAATACTCTGTTCATAAGATCCATGAATGTTGTAGGAGCATTGGTCGAATCAAAAGACATAACAAGAAACTCATAATGACCATTACGGGTCTTGAATGTTGTCTTTGGGACGTCACTTTCTCTTACTCTCAACTAGGGATAGCCATATCTGAGGTCTATCTTAGAAAAGCAAGTGGCACCTTGGGGTTGATCAAATAGATCATCAATTCTCAGAAGGTGGTACTTATTCTTTATAGTAACCTTAGCTTGTTCAATTGGCGGTAGTCAATACACATCCTAAGGTAACAATCTTCCTTCCTTACAAATAAGACCGGAGAGCCCCAAGGTGAGCTATTAGGTTGAATGAAACCTTTATCAAGAAGATCTTTCAACTGTTGTTTTAGCTCTTTTAACTCAGCTGGAGCCATTATATATGGCGGAATAGAGATAGGTTGAGTATTAGGAAGAATGTCTATGCCCAAGTCTATTTCTCTCTCAGGAGGGACTCCTAGAAGATCATCTACAAAGACCTCTGGAAACTCACTCCCAACTGGAACTGATTGAATAGGCGATTTCTCAACACTAGAGTCATTAACTCATACTAGGTGATAGATGCACCCCATAGAGACTAACTTTTTGGTCTTAAGGTATGAAATGAATTGACACTTAGGAACTTCTGAACTACTGTCACGACCCGATCCTACACCTCGGAAGTGACACGGCGTACTTGACCCCGAAGGGTCTCATACAACCCTAATGAGTCCACGATTTGGACTCATTTAGGGCTTTATTTTAATTGATTTAGTCTCCTCAAATGCATATTTTGTGCCAATAACTGATATAAATCCTTAAATTTTAGGTATTTGGATTGAGAAACAAAGCATGGACACTAATGAACAAAAAGGAACAAGGTAGCTGAAAAGACAAAGAAAAGAAGGACTGAGGATCGCCTAATCCATTGGGCGAATCGCCGAATGGCTGATGTCTCACCTAATGTTCCAATGTGCCAAGTCCTGAAGGAGAAAATCAAGTCGGCGATAGAAAGGAGTAATCAGTGAATCGCCGAATGGTACCATGATACAGTGCCATATCGCCTAAAGTTACAGAACTTGAAGATACTGAAGGCCAAAGCAAAAAGGTGATGGAATTATCCAAATGGAGGATTGCCGAGTGGACCGGTGATCCCGACTTACTGCGCCGTATGGTCCTTAGCAGCACATTTGTGACAACTATAAATACGTTTTAAAATTCTTAGTTTAGTATGCCGTTTAGAATCTAACATTCAGTTTTCCAGTTGAGAGATTAGAACTGAATATTTTGGAGACAAAATATTTCCTTAGCTTTGAAGATTTGAAGATTTCCATTTCTGACAAATTGGAAGTGGGTGTAGAAGATTCTTCATCATAGACCTTTGTAAAGACAATATCAATCCTACCCAGTTGATGGAAACACAACTTGGTAACGATTTTTACCTTTTTATGATGTTTAGCTAAAACCCCAATTATTGGGGTGTGATTATGTGAATATGGGTGTGATTATGTGAATATGGGTTGATATAATTATTGGGTATTGTTAATTGATAGTTTAATTGTTGTTTTTGTCTTGCTCGAGAGAGAGGTTTTGAAACCAAAATTACTGAATTGATAGTCTGTGGATATTGGGTTGCTATGGGTTCAGCTCGAGAGAGTGAACCCTAAACTCATTTTCACACATTCAGCTCGAGAGACTGAATGGATTAAAGCAAAGGATGTGCTTAATTGCTAGTTATTGGTGTTCGAGAGAAACCAATTTGATTCGGGGTAAATTGTTCGAGAGAAACTTTATCCCCACTAAAGTCTAGCTTATTCACCGATTCACAATTGTTTTCTATTAAATGCAATTACCCGGACGTCTATCTTATGTCATAATCCTATCACATCCAAAGAATCTCGTCTCCATAATTGTTGTTTTCGTATTATTTGTTGTTTTAGTTGATAATTGAAACCAAACCCCTCTAATATTTGACACTTGTGTCACCCCTAACTTGAACAATGCTTTTCTTCGTAAATGTTTTTAGCTATGATTGACTTGAGCATATTCTTATTTACCTATTGAATCTCAATTACGAACCACTCCCTTGAGACTTGACCCCAACTCACTAGTTGGGTTATATTATTATTTTACGATCATTAGCACTTAGTATTGGATGAAGTGTCCTGATACGTGAAATCAAAATGGTTCCACTGTTAGGGAGTGGTGTTATTTGAGAATATTTAGGTAAGTTGAATTTTATTCTTGTTAGTCATAGTGATACTTACTTAATTTTAGTTTAGTTTTGCTTGTTTGTGTGTTAAAACAGGAAGTATGAGTGTGAACGGCAGCAATGACAGCAAGTAGGCCATCAAGATGACATCAGAAACCTCAATGATGTCAACGAGCCTCATGCTAATGACCCCCATATTATGGGAGGTATTGGTACCATTTGCTTGCCTCCGGCTGAAGGGAATGCGGTGTTCCACATCACGAATACGATGTTGTAACTCTTGCAACTAAAGGGGCTTTTAAGTGGTTTGGCTTATGATGATCCCCATGAGCACATTAGAAACTTCGTGGATGTATGCGGACCATTATCCTTCAAGAATATCTCCCAAGAATAGGTCTGGTTGAGGTTATTCCCGTTCTCTTTTATGGGAGAGGCGTGCAAGTGGCTGGTTGAATTGCCACGTGAATCAATCACTTCATGGGAGGAGTTGGTTACTGCATTTCAAGTGCAATTTTTCCCTCCATCAAAGATGATGACTCTTTGGGATAACAATCAGAGCTTCAAGCGTCTAGAAGGTGAGCCAATTCATGAAACTTGGCAGCGATTCAAAAGGTTGGTGCTTCAGTGCCCAACCTATGGTTTTCCTGATAACGTGTTGCTACAGTATTTATATCAAAGTCTTGACTCGGTAAATAAGGGTGTTGCTGACCAACTTTCTCTGAGAGGTTTGATGCAGTAACCTTATGTGATAGCAGCTCAGCTCTTGGATGGCATGACTACCATAAACAGGGCATGGTACACCCGTGAATACCAGGTCACCCCTCTTATGTTCAAATTGACCACGGAACAGATGGAGAAAGACCAAGAGAGGGACCAGAACATGGCCAAGATCATGACACAACTTGACATTTTGTCTAAAAATGTCATGGGAGTTGGTGCTCGAAGTTTTAATGTCATGGGTGTCGGTGTGCTAATCCGGATGAGTCCAAGTTTGAGGCCGTGTATAATAAAAAGGTGAATTTACTAGCTAACCAAGGTGGTGGTTATCGTTCAAACTACATGAGGCAGGGTGGGAACCAAGGTTGGAATAGGGATGAAGGTTGTAAAGATCGTGACCAAGAATAGAGAGACCAAAATCTTAATTGGAAGGATGGGGAGAAGGATAGATATGTGCATCTCCACAAGCGTCAAAAGTCAAAGGATTCGGAAGGTGGTCGATCTGAGGATATCTTTCTCTTATCCTCAACAAAGTTGAGGGGTCGGACAAGATCTTGAAAGAGATGAAAGAAGACGTGTCGACCCTTAGCCAAACCATCACCTCCCATTCATTGTCTATCAGATAGTTAGAGATCCAAATGGGTCATATCTCGTATCATCTAAAACCGAGACAACAAGAGGGGTTGCCTAGTGATACTATGGCTAACCCCAAAAATGAGGTTTGAAGGTGGACTTGCATCGTGCCACGACGTTAACTAAGTCACTGCTTGGGAGGCAACCCAAGTTTTATTTTCTTTCTTTTTAAGTTTGGAATAATGGTCAGAATGTGCAGGTCAGAGTGTGGAAAGTGTGTGAAAAGTGCAGGTTGGTGAGTTTAAGGTACAGTCGGCGTATCACCGAAGAGGTCAGCGAACCCAACCCAGACTATCGTTGGACTCAAAGGCAATTTTACATTGGAGTCTGTAAAACTAGGCGAGCCCAGGAGATTATTAGCGAGTCACCGACCAGTTCAACGATCGCGATCTAATTCGCCGTTTGGACCCCCACATTAACTGATGGTCCTGTAAAACTCAATGAGGTAAGTGACCATTTGGTGTGTCACCGAGTGGTTCGGCGAGCACGACTATTGTCGCCGATTGGACGAGAATCAGACGGTTTTAATAAGGCCAAAGGTTTAAACTTTCAAACTCTTCACTTTCTCTCACTTTAGATCTTCACAAATGCACACCCGCACATTAGTTTCTATATTTTTGCATTTCTAGTAGTATTTTAGTCGTTGATTTGTGCTCAGATTGGGATTACTTTGCTGCTTAGCATTTCAGTCTTGATTAATCGGCATTAAAGGTTGGTTTTCCAAACCCCAAGTTTATTTTTAACAATTTTGTACTCTTATGCAAATGATCTTATCTTGTTTTCATAAGCCCCGCCTCAAGATTAGAATGTTTGAATGCCTGTTTTAAGTTGATAATCTTACCCGTAGTGTTTATATAGTTGAAATGCCATAATTTTGTGCCTTAAAATTGGTTAAATCTTATGGGGTTGTGCTTGCATGTTGATGGATCTAGTCGGGTGAAGTATAAGTAACCCGTAGTTGTGCCAAATGACTTAATTTGCCCAATAATAGAGCGGGTGACGTCATTCTTAAGGGCAAAAGATGTCAAATGGCCAAATTTGGCAAAACTGGGAGAAGTCTGTGTATCTCGGGGTGATAGGTGTTATGGGTCTTGCTTTAATTTGAGTTGTGCATGCTTTGATTTTATTTTTGGGGGTTGTGGGGTTGAATTCGAGAAGTTGGGTTGAAAGTAGGCACGTTGGGTTGTTTGGCGAGCTGGGTCGACCTCACCGAACCATTTGGCGGTTCCATAAAGATCCCCATTTTTGCCTTTACTTTCATACTATACTTGATGTTTGGCTCTGTAACTTTCAGCGAGAAGCTTGAGGTCGCCGATGGGATTCGGTGACGCGCCGAAAGTCTTATTGTTCGCCCTTTGTCTGCACCCCAGTAGCTTATAATGCACTGTAACTTTCGGCGGGATAATCCTTGCTCGCCGAAAGTTATCGGTGATTCACCGAATGGCTTTCCCATTGTTGACATGCCAAAAATTTAGAGACAATCCTTTCGGTGATCCCGATCTCGCTCGCCAAAGCGATTCGGCGGCTCGCCGACCAGTTCGGCGAGTCTGTCTGCAATTATTTTCTTGTACCTTTGATTGAAATGTTTCTAAATTTTTCCCCATGTTTTGCAGACATGGCTAGACAAAAGGTTGCAGGTAGAAACATGCCACCCCAAAAGAAGGCTAAGGGAATGAAACTCAATGAGGATGCCACTGCATCCAAGGGCAAAGCTACCAAACTTCCCACAACTGGTGGGAAAGGCAAGGATAAAGGAAAAGCACTTGCGTCACTGGATGCCAGCTCCGATAATGAAGGCATCTATGACACTTACCTCACTACTTCTGAGAGTGAGGGTGAGCACCAGGAGCCCCAGATTGCATCTTCTGATGATGATGAGTTTGTTGAAGCACAGAGGGTAGAGTTGCGGTAAAAAAGGATGAATGATCCGTCTAGGATCAAGACTCCTCCACCCACCACTTTTTCTCCTCCATTTCCAGAGCAGGCTGTAGTGTTAGGACCTCCTGTACATGATCCTCCTCCAAAGTCTATGAACATATTAAATATTGAGAGGTTGAGTACAATTATTGAGGAGAAACGTCTGTCCACAGATGGGGTCATTGACAGGTACCCAGAGATTATGAGTTGTCTTAAGGCTCATAAATTTCAGATCTTCACCAAGCTCCGTGTCCTGTATATTCCAAATTGGGTTTGAGAGTTCTATGCTTCTTATGGGACCTTGATACCGCAGAGGAAGAAGCAGGCAGCGACATTCCAACCGGTTGATCATGTAGTTGCCCTGGGCAAGAAAGTGCTATGTGGCAGTACTACTATTAATGAGGTTCGGGAGTGCACTAACAACATTGCTGACGCTAACCAGTACCGTATGAAGACTAAGTCATTTGATGGAATAAAAAGTTGGCTCGCCCCTTTCATATGTGAGGGCACTCCAAAGTGGCTAGAGGCAGGGATCCCGATAGAAAAAAGGGACTTACATGTAACTACTAGATACTGGTTTGGCTTTATTAGCAGTATTGTTATGTCATCCCAAAATGAGTCCATTCTTCTCCACTCAAAGGCAGCCTGTCTTGGCACAATCATTGCACGGGTGTGAATTAATTTGGGGATGATCGTCGGATAGGAGATGGCCATGAGGGCCAAGCAGTGTCAGACCTCACTGCCATTCCCGGTGTTGATTATCGAGCTATGTAGACGGGCTTGAGTCCCTAGAGATGCAAAGAAGTATGTGGAAATTATTCCCACATCCTTTACTGATATCTGGAGTATTGAGGCAAAATTTTAAGATGAGGCAGAGAAGAAGAAAAAGACATCCCCGATGGACTCTTCCCCGGTTGTAAACACAGACTGAGTACCTGCAGAGGCATCTTTGCCTACTCCGGCCCCTGGGACTTCAGGTACTTCTTGTGATGTACCTTCTGATATCCCTAATTCTTCTTCTCCTAGACCTGTTGTTGGTGCTGTCTCTCGAGCCCTAATCAATCAGGCTTCATTACTCCGAATGGGGTAGCTTGCCCATTATGTGGATCGTCGGGCGGCCAGACTCGAGGTCTCCCTTCCGACTATAATTCATACTGCCCTGGCTAATGTTGTGACACCCTTTAGCATTACCATTGACGCCCTTGCGGCTAGGATAGCGGCGTGTGAGCATGGCCAAGGGACCTCCGAGGAGTTGACAACCTTAAAGGTCGATATTGCTATGTTGAGGAGTGATGTGGATCAGCTGAAGTCCATCGACATGTCCATGATCTTCAGGATGGTGAGGATTCCAGATGTACCAAATGTGCCTCCGGCTACCATCGGAGAAGAGGTCAGACTTGAGGAGGCAGTTGATCCCGAGTTCGAGGTGGAGACGGATGAGGAGATGCTTGAGGTGGCTGAGGAAGCTCCATGTGAGGACCTCACTGAGATTGAGGAGGCCATGGTAGATGCAGTTGTGCAAGCTTCTTTGGCGGATACACCCTTGGTTGATCCTAGTTCAGCTACTGTTCCTTCTGAGATGACTCCAGGTACTGATGCCCAAGTCCAGATTGATGGACCGGGCACTGATGCCCAGACAGATGGAGTGAATGAGTAGACAGGATCCCTTATTTACCTCTTTCTCTGTCTTATTTTATTTTGACTTATGGATATTGTTGTTTGCATTTGAGGAAAAATAATTTTATTTGTGGTGGGGTGAGACCCACTTTTTGTGACCTTTTGTGACTCTTTTGTTTTGTGTATATATTTGGGTTTTGAGCTATAATTGGGTGTTACACTATTTTTGCGGATGATTGAGCTTGTGGCTCCTTGTTTTAAAAGATAAAAGATTTTAGGACCCTTCCAAAAAAAATTGCAACCTCTTGTATGTGTTGAATGTGGTAGTTCTCTTGAAAATATGAGTATCAGTTTTGATCAATACATATGACTTAAATAGTGCTCATAATCGAACAAAAATGAATGTGCGGCTACGATGAGACCAAATGAAGTTGCATAGACAATATGTGAACTCTTTGCATCTCGTTGTGACTAGCCAAGTATAGAATTGAGTCTCTTGTGATGAACATTGCACATTAGCGAAAGTGTGGAGTCTTGTTGGACATTGATGTCTATGCCTTGTGTGATGAGCTTACCGTGAACCGTGTGTGAAGACACCTAGAATTTTTCATGCTGGTCCGGTTGACTAAGTGAGGCAATCTCTTGACATGATCTTAGGCAAATTTGAAGAGTGTGAAACAATTTGATAGTATACCTCTTTTGTGGCCTACCTTGTGAGTGTGTGAACCCCGTTTGAACACCCGTTGAGCCTTAGCCTTTTCATGGAAGAAATTTGATAAAAATGTGAACTTTCTTAAGCCATTACCCAAAATCCTCAAGATTTGTGGTTTGTTTGAATAACCAACTTAGGCCAAAAGCCTAAGTTGGGGGTGTGGTGAAAAGAGAAGGTAAATCAAGAAGTACAAGAAAGTCACCTTTAACCCATTGTTTTGTAAAAAAAAAATTGAACCCCTCCATACAAAAAAAAAGAGAAAAAGAAGAAAAGAATGAAAAAGACAAAAAATGAAGAAGTTGTGGAATAAAGTTGTGAAAATACAAAGAAAATAGGGTTTCCAATAGCCCATGGAAAGTGAATAATGGGTTGACTTTCGATCATGAATGAAATTGATGAAGAAAAGGAAAGGAAGTGTTGTTCACACCACATTTCATGAGGATAGAAGTCACTAAACCTAAATGCACATACCTTTGCACTCAACCCCGTTACAAGCCTTTAAAAGACCTTTTTGATCTTGAGTGAGCTGAAGCAAGTGTTGATTGGAAAATACGGGCAAACCTATGGGTGAAATCATGCATTGTGTTCAGATTTGTGAGTGTGAGCATTGTATTTGATTCCGGAGCTTTAAGTTATGAACCATTGTGTGTGAATATGGAATCATTCTTTGTGTGAGGGCATTTGAGTACCTTTGTTGAGCTTGAACTTGCATTTGAAGCAAGTATTGTGAGCTTGAGATTCTTTGATAATGGTGAGTCACAACTTGAGTCTTTGAGTGCACAATTGATCTTTGCATGAGTAAGTTGAGTCTTCTTGTGTGCTTTCTTGATTGAGTCTTGTGTAGCACTTTTTGAGATATCCTTTTTTAACTGCTGAACTTGAATTTTACTTGAGGACAAGCAAAAGTTTAAGTTGGGGTGTTGATGAGTCCACGATTTGGACTCATTTAGGGCTTTATTTTAATAGATTTAGTGTCCTCAAAGGCATATTTTGTGCCAATAACTGATGTAAATCCTTGAATTTCAGGTATTTGGGTTGAGGAACAAAGCATGGACACTACTGAGCAAAAGGGAACAAGGCAGCTGAAAAGATGAAGAAAAGAAGGCATGAGGATCACCGAATCCATTGGGCGAATCGTCGAATGGCTCATGTCTCGCCTAATGTTCCAGTGTGCCAAGACCTGAAGGAGAAAATCAAGTCGGCGATGGAAAGGAGTAATCAGCGAATCACCGAATGGTTCCGTGATGCAGTGCCATATCGCCCAAAGTTACAAAACTTGAAGATGCTAAAGGCCAAAGCAAAAAGGTGATGGAATTGACCAAAGGGCGAATCACCGAGTGGATCGGCGATCCCGACTTACTGCACCAAATGGTCCTTCGCAACACATTTGTGACAACTATAAATACGTTTTTAAATTCTTAGTTTAGTATGCAGTTTAGAATCTAACATTTAGTTTTCAAGTTGAGAGCTTAGAACTGAGTTTTTTTGGAGACAAAATATTTCCTTAGCTTTGAAGATTTGAAGATTTCCATTTCTGAGAAATTGGAAGTGGGTGTTGAAGATTCATCATCTTAGGCCTTTGTAAAGACAATATCAATCCTACCCAGTTGATGGAAACACAACTTGGTAACGATTTTTACCTTTTTATGATGTCTAGCTAAAACCCCAATTCTTGGGGTGTGATTATGTGATTATGGGTTGATATAATTACTGGGTATTGTTAATTTATATTTTAATTTTTGTTTAAAGGTATTTTCATTCAGTAATTATGGTTGAATTTAATGGGTTGTAGTTGCAAATACAATCGTAACTTTGTGTTTTGGCTTGCTCAAGAGAGGTTTTAAAACCAAAATTACTGAATCGATGGTCTGTGGGTATTGGGTTGCTATTGGTTCAGCTTGAGAGAGTGAACACTAAACCCTTTTCCACACATTCAGCTCGAGAGAGTGAATGGACTAAAGCGAAGGATGTGCTTAATTGCTGCTTATTGGTGTTCGAAAGAAACCAATTTGATTCGGGGTAAATTGTTTGAGAGAAAGTTTATCCCCACTAAAGTCTAGCTTATTCATTGATTCACAGTTGTTTGCTATTAATTGCAATTACCCGATTGTCTATCTTAGCTCATAATCCTATCACATCCCAAGAATCCCGTCTCCATAATTGTTATTTTAGTATTATTTTCTATTTTAGTTGATAATTGAAACCAAACCCCTCTAATATTTGACACTTGTGTCACCCCTAACTTGAACAATGCTTTTCTTCGTAAATGTTTTAGCTATGATTGACTTGAGCATATTCCTATTTACCTATTGATTCTCAATTAGGAGCCACTCCCTTGGGACTCGACCCCAACTCACTAGTTGGGCTATATTACTACTTAACGATTGTTGGCACTTAGTATTGGATGAAGTGTCCTAATACGTGAAATCAAAGCCACATAGCATTCATGAACATAAGAGCATAGGAAAATAAGGAGGAATTAAAACTTTTCTTTACAATCGAAATCCTTTTTTCCTAAAAACAAGCGGAAGACTTTCTATACTATGTCTCAAACCATCTAATACTTTGAATACAACTTTGGGACATAGCCCATACAAAGACTCTAAACATACAATGAAAGACATAAAGGGATCATAGTGGGTTTTGTCCTCGAAACTATGAAGACACACCAAGTCTTCATCTCCAAGCTCCTTAGAAACCTATCCTTCAAGTATAGGACATCAAATCTCCACAACCTTACACTTTGGTAAAAATGGAGAAATATGGGTTAGCACATAAAGTACTAAGTATGATAGTCATGCAAAAACCATGCTTAAAACGAGCATTTTCTTTGGAAATCATGCTTTATGCCAACTTGAGAAAACCTTCATGAACATGAGTATAAGAGGCATAATATACAAACAAAACCAACTTACAAGTCATTCCATTACATTAGAACATAATCAACCATATGACCCATTTCATCACATTAGAAAATAATCAAATATATCCCATTTCATCACATTAACCTTTCACCATAAGTAACCCCAAGATATACCTTGTGCATATGTATGAATAGCGTCCCATACCACCATCCACACTAGGTACCACATTAAGGCCACCCAAAGTGAACTTACCATTCATCCTTTCCATCCTTAAACAATACTCATACATAAGAGACATAAACATTTCATAAGTCATAACATCACATCAGGACCAACATCTAGGACAATCCTAACTCATACTTGTGCAATGTATGAGTAACATCCCATACTACTACTCACACTAAGTACTCCTTTGGAGCCATCATAGACAAGGCACATTCATATTCAATAAGTCATGACAAGGAAGTAACTCATAATACAATCCAAGTACAGCATGCATCATCTCATTTAAGCATATAAGTCAACATTCTTCATTAACTTCATTTAGAGCACCTTCATTCATTAAACATTAAATCATCATTCTCATTAGCATCATCATAAGAGCACATTCATTTCAATTAAAATTTCATCATTAGGAACACACCATGGCTACTCTCGAAGCCTACTTATTCCATGCATGGATGGCACCCCATACTACAACCCAAACTAAGTAGTGCTTTCTTAACAAGCCATAGTTCATTAACATTCTTTGTGGGGGTAATCCTTAACCAACATAGACCATGTGAGCAATTCATGGAATCCCGGTGTCACCCTCACCGGATAAGGGATTCCTACTTGCCTAAGGTAGGACCATTGTTTTTAGCTTAAGTGGATCCACTAGCTAGACCTATGTGGGCACATAGTTATGGTATAGGGATATTGCTACTAGATACCCTGCCTCAACTCACGGATGAGCATCCATCTCAAGAGGTTGCTACTAGATACTCCTCCTCAACTCACGGATGAGCATCCACCCCAATTCATATCCACTCGATGCTTAGCATAATTCTCCACGGAGTACTTAACATTCATTACATTAGTTCATTATGGAATAAGAGATTGTTACTATATACCCCACCTCAACTCACGGATGAGTTTCCATCTCAGCCCAACATTCATTAAAATGGGATATAGGGATTGTTACTAGATACTCCGCCTCAACTCACGGATGAGCATACATCCCATCCCAACATTCATTCATTGGATAGCTCATAGATTCAAAGATGAGAATAGCCTTTCACCTAAGAATCCCCATATTGTGAGAAAGTCCTTTCAGAACATGTCATTATCATTCATTAGAGTACAATTGAGAATAGCCTTTCAATTGATACATCATCATTAACATTATCATAGAAACTTCAATCATGAGTGTTAATGAGAATATACTTTCAATCATAACACAATTACATTCTAAACATGATCATAATGCTTTCATTGAGATCACACACATATACTTCACATATTTATCATACATAATCGTTCATGAAATTTCCCTTCAAGGCCATACATCAATCACAACCCATACATATAAGACACTACAATAGATAAGGGAATTAAAATGATTCAATAAATAATTCAATATAAACATAAACAATTCAACATACTTTCATAATCATCCAATTCCCAATCACAAATCGCAACTTAGGATTTTGGGGGAAAACATGGGTTCATAGAATAAATCATCTTAATTCACCATTAAAACATCAATTAAACCATGATTCATCACTTAAATTCCTTTTGAATAAGTTTGGAATTGAACCCATGCATGGATTGAAAACTAGGGGTTTTGGGGAACTTTGGAAACTTGAAATCTACTTTGAAATTGGCTCCTTGAAAGAAACTAAGTCAAGGATGAAGACTACCATACCTTTTAAAGAATAAATCCACAATACTTGAGTGAAAATGGTGAGGTCTTGATCTTGAGACCTTGAATCCTTCACCTCCAATGGAGGTTTCTAGAGAGAGAACTTTTGAGAAGAGAGGTGGGTTCTAATTTGGGTTTTAAAATAATGAATTAGAAAAGAGATTTTAATACTTTTAATACTCTTAAAATACCATAATTAACCCAAAATAACCGTCCCTCAACTTAACTAATTATAAAAACAATTTACCAAATTACCCTCCCCTTAGCCGAACCAAAACTAGGTTTTACAGGTGTGATACACGGATCCCATCCACGGACTGTGGATGGGTCCACGGACCATCCTGCATGGGCGTGGTTCATGGCTGGGGGTTGAATTTGAGGGACTTGACCCACAGAACAGGTCCACGATTCGTGGTTGGACCTACGGGGCGTAGGTCCCATCTGTAGGTCCAACTTTTTGGACAAGGTCTTGGTTTCTTGGGGTCTTGGGGGTTAGGCTTTAGGGTTCTCCTCAAGGACTCATAGGGTGGTCCTTGGGGAGTCATATCTTGATATTTAACCCCTAAACCCCTCAACCTAAGCTCGGGACAACATTCTACCACATGAAACCCCACAACAACTCAAACACACACACGTTAGGCTCTAGTTTCACCTATTCATTTTACGGGTCGTTACAACAACTACTCCTCCACTCTTTACCTGGCTCATTATGAAACTGAAACTTGACTACTCAAATTCTACAATCAATTGATGCATAACAAGCATGAAGTTAGTCCATATCTAGAATAACAACAAAATCCACCATATCTGAATCAATTAAATCAGCCATGGTGTCCTTGTGATTGAAAAAGATGGTACAAGCACGATAGACTCTTTCGAGTTAAATAGAAAGAGTCTCGAATTAGGAAATTGAAACTTGACTACTTCAATTCTACCATCAATTGAGGCATAACCGTTACGCTAAAATTACACCTCTTTTCAGAAGCATAAGCGATCGTTATCACGTAAAGAACCCAACTTGTAGGTTGGGGTCGATCCCACAAGGAATATGGTTTAGACTTAAGTTCAATAACGATTATATTCATTTAGCCAATGTATTTCCGAGACAAATAAGTAAAAGGGGGGGGGCGGATTTGTGCAACTACTTTTGGAAATTATGAAAGTAATTAGTAAGCAAGATTCAAACTTTTGTTGTTACCAAATTGAAAAGGAAACTAGGGCGTACGTGTTCCCCATAAGCTCATAACTCCGTAATCCTAGTAATAGCAATCCCTTCCTAGTATATTACATGCAAAGCGATAAGTTATGTATCTTTAAATCCTTGTCCGGCATCTACAGAATTTCACCCCGCACCTTGGTCCGGCTACGTGTGTATAATTTACTAACCCTTACCATTACCTCATATTAGACGTCACATCGATGTATGACTTAGTTTTCACCCTTGCACCAATCGACATTAATTATATTAGATAGTATCACACTAAATCTATGTTGATAATTATTTTCTTATTAACTACCTCCTTGGTCCGGCAAGTAGCAACAAGGCAAGTTCTAATGTTGCGCACCGTTAAAAAGACTTCTAGACGGAAGAATTATCAATGCATGCAAAACACTATTCAGGAATTACTTAGTTACTATTCATACTTCGTTAATCGCTCATGGTTCCCACAACCCTAGTTGTGGATTTAGTTACCCATATTAGCAAGAAAATAATTCATAATGTTTGAAGAATAAATCATGAACTTACGTAGTAGAGTAGAATAATCCCAGAATTTCAACTTGATTTCAAAGTTAAAATCACCAAAACATGCTTAGGAAATTAAGAATTGCTAAAGTTGCAAGTTAATCTCCCAAGTCAAAAATTAGAACAAAAATAATAATATCTAACCTCCAAAAGTTGCAGGACGCGTCTTCATTCTACGAGACTGAACTACGGTCCGTAAGTCGATCTACGGTCCGTATGTCCCTTCTGTGGCTCAGGACTTAGGTAATTTTTCTTTCTTCAAAATCTGCAAAATCTCTGTCACAATCGACGATTCAATAGTACGGACCATAAGTCGATCTACGGCCCATAACTCTTCTCCATAACTCCACATTTAGATTTTTTCAGCATCAGGTACTAGAACCAATCTCTGAATGATTTGACGGAGCAACAGATCAATCTACAGTCCGTAAGTCACAACTGTGGTTCCGCACTTGGTCAAGAATTCCCTAATCTTCAGCAATGCCTTTCCTACTCTTCTACGACTATCATCTACGAGGCGTAATTGGACCTACGGTCCGTAAGTTGCCTCCGTAGATGCCCTTTTCTGCACTTCTTTCAGTAGTGTCTTCAAGTTTCCGCGCCTGAACCTATTCCCTGTAAACATGAGAAAAACACATATAAACTAATACAAAATAGCCCTAGACACACGCAACTCTCAAGTGAAATGTATCAAAAATACCATAAACTCACGGTACATCAATAACAAGCATGAAGTTAGTCCATACCTAGAATAACGTCAAAATCCACCATATCTGAATCAATTAAATCAGCCATGGTGTCCTTGTGATTGAAAAAGATGGTACAAGCACGATAGACTTTTTCTATTTTAATAGAATCACCAACCAGTGTGGAAACACTAAAAGGCTCAAGAAGTTGTCCGGGAAAAATGTTGAACTTCATGGCTACATATGGAGTTAGAAACAACAAACTCACACCGGGATCAAGCATGTCATAAACATCATAACTAAATACTTCAAGCATACTCGTGACAACATCTGGTGAGTTCTGCGGATCCTAGCTACTAGTTATAGCATACAGACGGTTTGTACCCTCGCATGTTACTGAAGTAGCTCCTCTCTGGATATTTCTATTTGCTAGGGCTGCTGAAGAAGATTGGATTTTATTTCCCTCATTTGCCTGCCTATTCTTGGGGCACACCTTAGAAAACTGACCCGTCCTCCCACACTTGAAGCAAAGATCCGTACCAACACGACATTCTCTTGGATGGAGCTTACCATAGAGTGGGTTGCAAGGGAACCCTTGTGATGCACTACCCTGCGACTGAGATCCTTTGACTTTGAAAATTTTGGGTGTTCTGATTCCTGTAATCATTCATATTCCTTGGTGCAGGTGCACTAGTTGATGATAGAGCGGGTCCAGATGACCTCTGCTGAAAGGATGATTGATTCATCTTCCCAATTTTTTACTGGCTGGACTCATGACTTGATGTATTATCTCTCTAGCTATGGAATTTCCTTATTGAAGAAGTGTGTGGGTGATCCGGCATTGATCGTACCTTTAGAGAGTGTGGCTATGAAGGATAGCCTCACCTATGACGAGATTCCAGTTGAAACTCTCCACCAGGTTTGTAGGTTAAGAAACCAAGAAGTCGCTTCAGTAGAAGTTTTGTTGAGGAGTTTGTATGTAGAGGGAGCTACTTGGGAAGCAAAATTAAGCAGCCATGATGGCGAAGTATCCTCACCTTTTTCCTTTTGATTGAGTTTAGCTCGAGGTAATAGTTCCTCTCCGGTCTTTCAGTTAATCTTGTATAAATTCAATCTCAGTATCTCATTCCCTCAGTTATTATTGCATTTCAGCATATTTTTTATGTTCGTGGAACTCATTTCAGTTAGATATCAGATTCTAGTACTCAGTTTGTAGGGATTGCAACTCTTTCCTCCAAACTCAGCTTTTTTAGACTTCATTTGAGAAGGAATGAAACCAAGGGGGAGATATTATAACACCTCAAAAATCAAAACTAAGATTGAACAAAACAGAAGGGAAAACCACAAAGGGGGTCCATGGACCATGAAGAGGACCACGACCCGTCACCCTGCTAGTAGTTGTGCACCCAGCAAAACCTGGAAAACCACGGACCATTAGATGGTTTATGGAACCTCAAACGGGTAATGGAGTGGCCCGTGAAAGGGGCATAGGATCACCCAAGCCACTTTGATGGACCACGAACCACTAGACGGTCCGTGGAATTTCAGATGGGCGATGAAGTGGCCCGGGAAAGTGACACACAACCCCCCAGACCACTGTGAAGAACCACAGTCGCCTAAATGGCCCGTAAAGCTTCACACGAGCCGTGAAGTGGCTCGTGAAAGAGGCTTGTCATACTTTGAGGATTGGGTCAACTTCAAACGAATATATCTTTTAGCACAAAATGAATTAGGTGGTCCATGACCTATCAAATTAAAGTTCATGGAATCCTCTTTCCAACGCACTGAGTTAGCTTAATTCCATGCCCAGAGTAGAACGTTATACTTGTTTTAGTGAAGCCCTATCGGGCTGGTAGCATGATGACCCACTTGATAGGCAGTCATGCCTTAGACAGCCCGTCAGACCCCTCTGAAGATTACTTCGTCGGCTTTAAGTCAGGGTCATTTTGGTCCTTTCCCCTAAGCATTGGGCACTTAAACTACGTCGGTTGGTGCCTAAACTACATCGTTTTACTCAGTCTAAGCGTAATAATCTAGTCAAAAACTACCCTAGAACCTGCATTCTCCTAAAATCATCTAACTTAGAATGAAAATAATATAAAAGAGGCGATAGTTCTCCCAAGCACAGGCAGAGGTCGTCTTCAAGTTCAGCCCCGAAATCCAAAGGATTTCTCTGTATTTTTAGTCACTAGGTATGTGGAATTTTACTAGTGGGTTCCTTTCATCCATTAGGTCCCTAGAATTCATTTAGTTCTTCAAGTTCTCATAAATTGTTTAGGCCTAGGATTTCCAAAACCTTGGGAATTGATTGTGACTTTACCTTCTATAGTTTCCACGATCTAAATAAGATAGTTCTTGGAAAATTTGCATAGCTCCATGTGTAGAATTCAAAACCCTACCTTGTATTACTTATCAACACTCATAAACTATACTTGCTAGACAGATCAGTGAGAAAATCATGCTTTAGACTTCAAATGCCATATATTTCACTATATTTATGTTGCATTCCCCAATAGCATGTCAGTATTTTGAGTTATTCAGTATTTCGGTTGTATTTTATCTTTACATTCAGTTGGGAGTAAACATAGCACCGAGTTGGACTAGGGTTTAGCGTACCCTCAAAGTCCTAGAACTAGGTGTAAATGCAGGTTCAGAATTCTCCTCTGTTGGGCATTAGTTTTTAGTGATCACGCCATATTCATACCTCTATACCCCTTGCAAGGTATATTCGGTCCTCTCGATGGGCCGTATACATCGGACTCCACATTTAGCTCACGTGGTTTATGTCGGTTAATAGTAGCTCCCACAATCATACTCTTATTTCATTGATCATGTTATCAGCATTTACTTCAGTATTCATTTTCTCATGCTATCTTCATGATTAGTACTTGTTCATCGTATCTAGCTTAGTTTTTTGTTATACTTCAGTACAGCCTATTTCCATGGTTAGTTTATCTTGTTCAGTGTATATTGTTCAAATCATGAGTCAGATAATTCTTTTCCTGCACATTCAATTTCCTTGAAGAGTAAGCAATAACTTTCCTATGTTGCATCAAAACATAACCAAGACTAATCTGTGAAGCATCACAATAAACCACAAAACCATATAATCCTTCTAGTAATGTCAAAATAGGGGCCGAAGTGAGTCTATCTTTTACCTCTTGGAAACTCTTCTCACAAGCTTCCGACCATAAGAATTTTACCATCATTTGATTCAATGTCGTCAAAGGTGAAGCAATACAGGATTATCCTTCCACAAACCTTCTATCATAACTGGCCAAACCGAAGAAATTATGTATATCCAAAGCAGACAAAGGTCTAGGCCAATTCTTAAGTGCCTCATTTTTCTTAGGATCGACTTAAATACCTTCACCAGAGACAATATGTCCAAGGAGAGCAACAGACCTTAACCAAAATTCACACTTGATAAATTTAGCATACAATTCATAGTCCTTGAGAATTTGCAACACAACTCAAATGCTCAACATGCTCATCCTTACTCTGTGATTAAATCAAGATGTCATAGATAAACATGATCACAAACATGCCAAGGTATTACTTAAATGACCTATTCATCAAATCCATAAATGTTGCTGGGGAATTAGTCAAGCCTAACGACATCGCCAAAAACTCATAATGATCATACCGAATTCAAAAAGTCATCTTCGGAATGTCATTTTATTTCACCCTCAATTGGTGATAACCTGACTGGAGGTCAATCTTAGAGAAGTAACTTTCTCCTTGGAGTTGATCAAAAAAATTATATATCCTTGGAATTGTATGATTATTCTTAATGGTAACCTTATTCAATTGTTGATAGTCAATATACATTCGGAGAGAACTATCTTTCTTTTGAACAAACAACACCGGAGCACCCCATGGAGAGATACTCGGTATAATAAACCCCTTATCCACAAATATTCCAATTTTTCCTTTAACTCCTTTAGTTTTGTCAGGGCTATACGATAAGGAGGAATAGAGAAAGGCTTCGTATTTAAGATAAGGTCAATACCAAAGTTTATTTTCCTTTCAAAATTAATACCGAGAAGATCATTAGGAAAAACTTCTGAAAACTCATTCACTATTGAGACTAACTCAAGAGTAGGGGTTTCAGAATCTATATCCCTAACACGAACAAGATGATAAATGCAACCCTTAGAAATCATTTTCTATCTTTTAGTCAAGATGCAAAATGACCCTTAAAAACATAATTATCCCCCTTCCCATGATATGATAGGTTCATTCAGAGTCTTGAATATAACCAATCCCAAGAATAACATCAAAATCTAACACATCAAGCCCTACAAGATCAACTTTAGTGACTCTATGAGAAATAGAAACATACAATTTCTATAGACTCTCTTAGCTACAGTAGCATCACCCACGAGAGTAGACACATGAAAGGGATTAGAAAGGATTTCGGGACCAATATCAAATCGCATGGCCATATTAGGAGTAATAAACTATAAGGTAGCACCAAGATCAAGTAAAGCATAAAAATCAAGATGAAAGACTTTCAACATACCGGTCACCACATCTGGAGAACCTTCACGATCGTGCTGAGTCTGAAGAGCATAGAATCTATTTTGCTTTGGAGCACCCAAATCAGAACATTTAGATTGAACTTGTCTACCATCTTTAACCTTAATAGTTAAAATGTACAATCTTTCACCTTGTGACCACTCTTCCTGTAACCAAAGAAACAATATGTAACGACTAAGCACTTCCATGAGTGTTACGACCCAGGGGTACTCCCGATGTAACATGGAATACAAGACCCCGAGAGGCCTCGTATAAGACACTTAGCTTTCACAGTCAAGATAATAAAAAATTGGTAAAATTTAAAACATTTTCAACATATTAAAAGTCTTTATAAAACGAAGCAAAAGTCTAATACACTTGTATCAAAAATAATCTAATACAATAGATTATTGGGACACAGCCCATACAACAATGTTCAAAACTTAAAATGAAAAGAACAAAAGGAAATGGTGGTCGAATCCCCGAATGTTGTGAGGACTCACCAATCTTCAATTTTGCCTCTACTATAGATCCTATCCATGGGGATGAGAGCCGAAAATGTCGAACCCTACATTTGGATAAGAAATATAGGCAAGAGTATGCATTAGTACAAGAATGTACTTAATATGATAACTTGCATAAACATCAACATAAACAAAAAAGTTAGACAACATAAGTTATAAGCATAATCAATGCACATAATAGATCATATCAACATATAAGAAATACTTCTTGAAGTAACCTCAATTCATACTTAGCCAAGACATGGGTAATCCTCCACTAGTCTTACTCATCATGAAATACAAACTCAAGCAACAATCCAAGCTCATAGCCTATCATAACATAGTCTAGCTTATCTTTATAGACATGGGGAATCACCTCTTTCCTCACTATAAAGAAACATGGCTAGTCGCATCTAGTCTTTCTATCTTTAGGACCGTGGGTACTCGCCTATAGTCCAACATCATGTGACATGGGTATTCGCCTCTTGTCTTCTATAAAGGATCACGGGTACTCACCTCTTTTCCATTTCACATTATAGGAATGTGGGTAGTCTCCTCTTGTTCAACTTCAAGGAATAAGGGTAATCACCTCTTATTATATTCTAAGGAATATGGGTAATCACCTCATATCCTTCTCATTTAGTGGTCACAGTGTAATCACCTTTAGCCTCATCAATTTCCTAGTCTTTAGCTTAGAGTTATTTTAGGTGAGAAATCCTTTCAACCTAGAATTATTCAATGTGAGAAAACCTTTCACATTCATACATGAGCAAATCAAGTTGGGAACTATCCCTTCCTCAACAATTATATCAATTATCATCAATTAATAACATATGCTTCACTCTCAAAGCAATACTTATCATAATCATCATATATGCTTCAATATCAAAGCAATTCATCAAGTACCTTATTTATCCTATAACAACACATCTACATCCATAAATTCTCCTTTCATGGATTAAAACTCATTTACATTAATTTCACCTTAGAAACTATCACGGCCCAGGAGTACCCCCTAGATGTAACATGGTGTATAGAACCCTGAAGGACTCCATTCATAAGAAATAGAACAATAGGAGAGTACAATAGTTCAAGTCCAAAATATTTTATAAAACAAAAAGTGGAAGTATAAACTCTTGTCTCATCATAGCCATCTAATATAATAGAATGAAATTGAGGCTAGCCCATATATCATGTTCAAAAGAGAAATACATGAAAGAAACTAAAACAATAACTCCGTCCTCGAAGCATGAGGACTCACCAAAGCTTGGGAAATCATGAACTCAACTACTAGCAATGAGACTCAGAAACCTGCCTGTCGGACCCTACATTTGTAAAAAATGTAGGCAAGAGTATCCATTAGTACAAAACAATGTACCAAGTATGATAGTCATGCATAAAAAATTTAAAACAAGTTAAGAAGGGACATTTCATTTCATGACATACAATTGACCAAGTTAAAACATGACATAAAAGAGTTATAAAATATACTTCATAAAACAAGGTCAATGCAAGCTAACATTATCCTTAAAGCCTTTGAAAAAAATAAGATACTCCTTGAGTAACCTTAGTTCATTATTAATGTGGGTAATTAGCCTTAACCGACATTCAGACCATGTGAGCTATAATATGATCCCCTGGTGTCTCCCACGCCGAAAATGGTTGTTCTACTTGCCTAAGGTAGAACCATGAACTTCTAGCTTAAGTGGATCCACTAGCTAATTAACCTATGGGGGCACATAGTTAAGGGATAAGGAGATTGCTACTAGAAACTTGGCCTCTACTACCAGGAGAGCTTCCATCTCATGAGACTGTTTCTAGAAACCCGGCCTCTACTAACGGAAGAGCTTCCATCTCAATGTCTATATCCACTCGTTTCTAAGCAAAAATCTCATGTAATAGTATTTTCTTACTTATTCTCGTTGTCCATGGAAAGGCATGTCATCTTGCCAATCCAAGCTAGTTCATTAGGATAGCTCTTATTCTTTGATTCAATTAGGTGAGAAGGACTTTAAACCTAAGAATCCTTTCTATGTGAGAAAACCTTTCACATCATGCTAGTATGTGTTTATGATAATGTCCTTTCACAACACAACATCATCACTGGTACTTTACTCTCAAAGCACCCTTAAAACATTTGCATAATTCTCATGAAAACTTTCATAATTCCATAGTCACCTTTCAAGGCCAAAAACCCTCTTTCAATCATCAACATTTAGAAAACAAGGGTTATATATGGATTTTATCGTAAATTCATGCAATTCTCTCATTACATGCATAATTTCATAAAACTCTTTCGTTAAGATCAAAATTCCACCACATATAGTTCATAACATGAAAACATGGGGATTACATGGGTT
>JAJONZ010016158.1:0-30177 GCA_029582445.1 Solanum paucissectum | reverse complement strand
AATGAGGATAATTGAATAATTGTATGCCATGAATCACCTCTTGTTGTATGATTGTGAGAATATACATTGTGATTGTGATTGTGGTTTGTTGAATGGGATCGGCTACCACGTTCTAGCACACTAACTGGGATCGGTTGCCACGTTCCGGCATAAATATGGAATCGGCTGCCACGTTCCGACATAAACATTGGATCGGTTGCCACGTTCCGGCATAAACATTGACTCGGATACCACGTACTGGTATGCTAATAGTTTGGGTGTGGTTTCCATGAGAGAACCATTGAATTGGGTTCCGTGAGAGGACCATTGAATTGTGTTGTGTATCTACTTGTGATGATTACATTCATATCTAATGATGATTGATATTGGAAGACTGTATGTTACTCTAAATTAATAACCAATGTGTATTATTGAGAATGTGGGATGCTACATTGATTCTGAAAAGATGACTAATATTGAATATGTTCGGTATATGCCTATTATTTAATATTGTGGTTACTTGCATGTGTTCACTTATTGGGATAGCCGCATGATCCTACCAGTACATTGTGGTTGTGTACTGATACTGCACTTGCTCTTTCTTTGTTGAGTACAGGGCATCTTCAGGTGGCTATTGATAGATTTCAGCTAGGTGACTATTGAGCGTGACCGGATTCAAGGGTGAGCTAGTTCTTTCAAGCTGCCATGGATATTTCTTGTTTAAGTCCAGTCTTTTCGGACTCAGACTATTTCTTAAAGGTGTTGTTTAGTTTCGGGGTTATACCCCTTGTTCTTAGATTTGTCGTTAGTAGAGTTTTTGGTACAATGACTTTCAGGTTCTAGGGTTTGAATTTTTGCATTAGTTTGGTTAGTTTATTTAAACCTTTGGAGTTTATGGGGACTCCGTATTAATTATATAGTATTTAAATGCCTTAGTTTTCATAAAGTTTGGTAGTTGGGTTGTAGTAATGGTTCTCTCACCGGAGGGTTAATGTGGGTGCCAATCACGACGGTCTGGGTCGTGACAATTCTCTTTGTTCCTTTTTATATGTCATTCTTTTTTATAAATAGTTGGACCAAAATACTTGTTATTTTACAAAATTAATGTATAAATTATCATATTAATACTATTATACCCTTTATAGAGTTTAATTAGCCTTGAAAATATATACTTTGACCAACCTAGAAAAATTAATAAGTAATTAATATTCATTAGAGTACTTCATAAATTGATCAATTACTCTCATCATTCTCTGTTCTATAAAATATGATTTTTGAAAATAAACTTAAAAATTTAAAAAGTCATCTAAATGCATTTTAATTTTTGAAATCTAGCCTATTCATCATTTATTGAAAAGTTGACTTAAAGAAAACATATAATAAGGGTAAAAGGGTAAAATTACTTATTTTTTTAATGCAAGTGCAATGTAAAAATGTTACATATAAAAAGGAACAGATGGAGTATTAATCTGACATACTTCCTATGTCCCTAATTTTATTTTTTTTAACTTAAAGATGGGCAAGCCCATTTTATTGATTAAAAAAGAAACAGCCAGGCCCAAAACGGAACCTGGTCCAACAGCTACACGTCTTCTTTAGGAAACAAAAACAGAAAACTTGCAAAGGGGAAAGTGAGCGTGGATCAAAATCATCATCTTCCATCATCGAGCAATTCCATCAGGCAAACTCCAACGACTTGAAACCACTTAGCAGTACGTAGAGTTTGAGGTGTATTTCATCTCGGACGCTGCCAAGTCTCACCAACATCATGAAATCACCCCAATCAGAGACTTCTCCAGCTCCGGGTACTTTAAACGAAGCTTCAAATCAGGTGAAAGCCACACTTCTGTTGAAAATATATTATCTACTTACCCGATTTATTGACCTCGCAACCATCATCCCTAAACTTTGACAGGCAGAGCCCATCAAGGAGCTAATACCACTTGTCGAAAGTCTCGCAATGAGGTTACTGCAGTCCTTCTCAAGTAAGTTCCTATTTTGTAACACATTATAAACATTATACCATTGTCTATCCGAATATCTGCAACCGTCAGCACTTGAAAAATCTAGTTCCTTGTATGCTTTGATTGACTCATCTATGTTGTACAAAAATTGCAGCCCTTCTCAGCTATGTTCTTGTTCTGTAACTTCCTTGTAGCCCTTATATCATTGTTTATCCGAATGTACTTATCTTTGTTCTATCTGCAATCTTCAAAAAATCGTATGATACAGTATCTGCTGAACTTGAAGTACCTAGTTCCTTGAATGTTTGATTGAATCAGCTATCTTGTGCAAAATATCCATTCTGAATTTTCCTTACCCTTAGATTAGGAATTTGTGTTTTATCCATGTTCAATATTGTTATAGCTTCACTAGGTAGATCTTGAAAATCATTAAAACATATAGGATCTGTACCTGCAAAAGAAAAAACTATGTTAGCCAAAAAATTTGCGAGCTTGTTTCCCTCTCTTAGTGTGTGTATAAAGGCCACCTCCAATCCTTCCCTCAAAATCTGAATCCTTCTGATCTCCATTGTCACCTCCCAAGGTCTGTGCCAAGCCCCTTCTACCATGTTCATTGCAGCCAAAGAATCTATTTCCAGAATCAATGGGAATAGATTGTGGTTCCTACAATATTCCAGTCCTAGTCTTATAGCTACAATTTCAGCTATTAAACTGTTTGACATTCCAAACATATTTCCTTCATCATACACAAGGTCGCCTTGATCATCTCTAATACAAAAAGCAGAAGAACTTGGCCCTAGATTTCCTTTTAAAGCCCCATCCGTATTGCATTTTAATGAATTCTGCCTAGGTAACTTCCAATAGACCACCTTACAACTAATTCTGGAAATATACTCTGTCAAATACCTAACCAATTCAGGCCACTTAGTAGGTAAATTTTGCATCCATGGATACAACTGCTTAGCCAATAGAATTAAATTATGTGTTATCCTTCCCCTCATACTCAAATAAGACATTGAACCACCAAATTTCATAGCATTTCTTCTCCTCCACACTTGCCAACAGATAAACATTGGCACAACCTTTAACAATGGTTTAAGCTTTGCAGAACCATCTGCATTCCACCATTTATACACAGTATCTTTCAGCTGCAAGAAAGGGCCCTCCACTCCTGCTGAACTAGCAAAATATCTCCATAATGAATGAGATACTGAACATCTAATAAATAAGTGTTCAATAGTCTCCTGAACTCCATCATCACAACAACCACACAGTACCCCATCACTAATCCTATTCCTGATAAGAACTTCTCCAATAGGAACCTTTGTTTCCATAATCTCCAATTGAAGAAAGATATCTTAAAAGGAATTTCAGCACTCCAGATATATTTGTACTTAATACAAACTTCATTTTTCTCCCTTATAAAATCCCATGCATAACCCACAGTAAAATCTCCAGCAGCCTTCAACATCCACCAGGGTTTATCCCACAACTCTTCATCTTCTGAACTCCTAAGGAGTTGAATCACCTGTCTATTGATATCTTCCCCAAAACTTATTTGTAGTAAGTCATAATTCCAATCCCCATTCAAAAAACACTGTTTCACTTCATCCAATTGAACATTTCTAGAAGAACCTATAGGAACTATATAATGAAGTGCTCTTAATTGTGACCAGTTATCATACCAGATACTTGAATGGCCACACTTAGGTTCCCACGAAATGTGTTGATCTATCACGTCTCTAGCTACCAGCATATACTTCCAAGTTAAAGAACCATTTTTCCAATCAACCACCTGAGGTCTCTCATTTTTACAATATTTATTCTACATAAAGTTAGACCACAAAGTCTTTCTAGTTCTAAAAATCCACCATAATTTAGAAAATAAAGCTTTAGAAATATCAACCAAAGATCTAAAACCCACACCACCGTCCTCCTTAGGTCTACATAAATCTGGTCAAGCTACCCAATGCTTATTATTCCCTTCCTCCCTAAATTTCCAAAAAAATCTTGCAAAAACTCTATGCAAATCATGAATAACACATTTGGGTGGATTAATTGCAGACAAGAGAAATATAGGTATGCTGTTTAGAACATTATGAATTAACACAACCTTACCTCCAAATGACAACATTTTCCCTTTCCAAGCTTGCAACTTATTATGCACTTTTTTCATCAATTCTGCAAAATGAACCTTCTTCTTCTTGGCATGACCAATTGGGCAACCCAAATACATTAGTGGAAACTTGCCTCTAGCAAAGCCAATCTTCACTTCTATATCTGATATTAAATTATGTGGTGTCTTATAAAAGACAAAAAATGATCTCTTTTCTTTATTAATCATCTGCCCTGACTGCTGCTCATAATCTCTCAGAGTTACCATCAATGCATCTAATGAATTTCCATCAGCTGAAGTAAAAATAATGGTGTCATCTGCATAGGCAAGATGATTAATAGGATCACTCCATTTTGGTAGCCCAAATCCTTTGTAAACCTCATCACAAAATAGAGCATTCAAAATTTTAGAAAGAACTTCAGCAGTTAGAATGAACAAAGCAGGGGATAAAGGGTCCCCTTGCTTCACTCCCCTCGATGAATGAATGAATCTGTTAGCCTGACCATTCATAAGTATAGAATACCAGTTATTAGCAACCAGCCTCCAAACTTTATCAACAATATTGGCATCAAAACCCATTACTTCCAGCACTTTTATCAGAAAACTCCAATCCACCCGATCATATGCTTTTGCCATGTCTAATTTTATTACCACATTAACTGGCTTACCTCTTTTTATAATATCTGTAATGATCTCCTGAGAAAGTAACATATTTTTAGTAATGCTTCTTTCTTTCACAAAGCCGGACTGATTTTGTGAAATCAGGAAGGGAAGCAGAACCCCAACTCTATCATTTAGCACCCTTCATATCACTTTGTTAAGAAAATTACTCAAACTAATTGGTCTCAAGTCTGAGAAAGATTGACATATATCTTTCTTAGGTAATAACACCAAATTAGTATGTGTAATAGATTTAGGAAGGGTGGCACTGATCTTAGGCATGTTTTATCCCTAAGTTGTCAATATTTAACCATGAATCGATTAGATTGAAGAATGATCTCTAGTCATTAGCTTAATTTTGGTGTAACTTGTGATGATTGTGCACTTACACACATAATTAGTTGTTTCAGGAACTCACAAGGGAATTGGAGTCAAATTGAAGAAAAGAGATGCAAAAGAGCATGAAAAGCAACTAAGGATGAAGGCCCCAGGGCCAGGCGTATTTCTAGGCGCCAGGCGTATTTCTAGGCGCCACGCGCCAAGGCCCAATATTCTGGGACCTCTCTCAGGCGCGCTGAGAGGCGCGACGCGCCAAGGCCCAACATTTTGGGACCTTTGTCAGGCGCCCTGAGAGGCGCGGCCTGCCAACACTGATATAACTGAAGCATGTTTATGGGGCAATAGGAGGCGCGACACTCCAAGGGAATCCTAATTTTTCAAGCTTAAGTTGTGTTACAAAGGATTCCTAGTTGAAGTAGATTTTGTCTCCACTTTTCCTAAACTTATAAATAGACCCCTTGGGTTCTACTGAGGGGGGTTCGACTTTTATTGGGTGTGCAAGAGAAGGTATTCACATTTGTAATAGGTTTTGATATTTTAACTCTTTTATTTTGCGGAAATTGCATGAACAATTGTATTTTGTGGTTTTCTAGTAGCATGAGTGGCTAAACGCCCTAGTTCTGGGGCTGTAGCTACGAATGAATTATTGATTATTAAAGGCTATTATTATTAATTCTTGGTTGTCATTATAAGTTACTTCTATATTCTTGTTTTAGTATTTTATGCTTGATCACCATAAGATAAATATATTGTCTAATCTTAAAATCGAGAGAGGAGGGATTAGATAGACCAGAGAATATAGAGAGCTCGATCCACCCATTAGATTGAGGTGATTACTGTTCAGGAGTGACGCCCAGATGAACACCTTGCTTGGTTACGAAATAGGATGAAATATAAATGCTCGTAAGTTAGTTTATTTATCCCCGCTCAACGATGTAGTTAGATAGCTAAATGGGGTAGGCGACGAGAGGTGTATAACCCGAATCATATCATCAACCCTATAAACCAGTAACTTGACAACTGAAATTAATTCTAAGTCGATAATATGATACGTGATATTCAATATATGCTGCAGCTTTAGGATTTCTTTTAACTTGCTTGAAACATCATATTAAAGTCATTAACAATTAGTTACTTTCATTTAGTGCATAATTATTAGTAGATAAACAATAAATCATCTACTCTTGAAAAGGTTACTTTTTATTTTTAGTTGTGGAATTAAGTGAATATAAGTTGATCATAAGTCCATTGGGAACGATAACTCATTTCTTAAAGAATCTATACTACTTGCGCGACCACGTACACTTGCGTGTATATTGGGAGCAACAGACACCATTAAAGAAAGCACTAACCACATTAACCATATCATCCCCAACTATGTCCCAACATTGTTGGAAAAAGTGACCAGTAAACCCATCAGGACCACTAGCACTATCCCCATTGAGTTCAAACACTACTTTCTTAACTTCCTCCATAGAAGGATGATCATTTAATCTTCTGTTGTCTTCATCTGTAACCCTTTTCTGAATATACCTCAATAAGGGGCCTTCCCCCATATTAGGATTGTTTGTAAATTGCTTTTTAAAATAACCTTGAGCAGCAGCAGCCACTAACTCTTCACCTTCAACCCACTCTCCTTCCATATTCTGAATTCTGTTTATGCTTAATCTTTTCCTTTTTTCCCTCACTAAACTGTGAAAGAACCTTGTGTTTTTCTCTCCTTCTGTAAACCATTGAATTCCAGTTTTCTGTCTCCAATATTCTTCTTCAAAATGAACATATTTTTTAAATTTTGCTTGTGCTTTCTGCAATATTTCTCTATTGGATATTGTAGGGCTTGTTTCAAACAACAGCTCCTTCACTCTTACAATCTCCTCCCTGATAAATAATTGCTTGAAAATATCTCAAGAAGCTGCTCTACTCCAGTTAGACAAGGCAGTTTTAGTCTTCTTCATCTTTTGTTTCAACCTAATAAACACATCTTCTTCTTCTGAGACCCAGTTGTCCTTCACTATCTGCTGAAATGTTGCATGTTCTGACCAAAATTTAAGAAAACTAAAAGGTCTCCTAGCAGCATCTGTCTTCAGACCATAGGTAAGTAGCATAGGGGCATGATCAGAATTTGTTCTTGCCAAATGTTCAGATTCTACCAACCCAAAATAACCTAGGCCAACCTGATTCATCAAGTACCTATCCAGTCTTTTGAAAATGCATTGATCATCAATCCTCCCATTCCACCATGTAAAAGGAGTCCCTTTGAACCCAACCTCCACCAGATCACAAGAATTCACACAAAATGCAAAATCTTCATACTCATTAGGATATACAGGCAGACCACCAATCTTCTCTTCTTCACTCAATATGATATTAAAATCCCCCCCAAGCAGCCATGGTGAATTCTGAATATCATTGCTAATACAGTAAATATCATTCCATAATTGAACCCTCTCCTCAGCATCACACTTTGCATACACAATGGAAACAATTAAAGGTTGACTATTCTCTAGAAACAACAGTCTAAGAGTCAACATCTGATCAGAATCTGCCAGAACCTCCACCTGAATATGTTCTTGAATGAACACCCATATTTTACCATTGCAATTATAGTTAGCATAGGCAATCCCCAATCTTCTTTTGAATCTTTGAATGTTATTAGCATTTTGAAAAGGTTCCATCAAATCTATGATAGAAAACTTATGAAATCTATGTAACATTTGAATTCTATGGAATGAATTTTGAGATCTAACAGATCTCACATTCCAAAATAAGGACTTCAGCCTCATTTGATCCCATTACTAGCCCCTCTCCTTGGATTTGATCTCGTAGGAAACACGTCCCTTTTATTTTTGGGTTTATGTGTGACTACAGGTGCAGGTGAAACTCCTGCTTCATTAAACACCACATGCTCAATCTGCAGGTTCTCATTTTCATCCATATCTTCTATATCTCTAGCATGTTTATGCTCTTTATTTTGTAACTCCATTGGCCCTTGATGTGACACAATTTCATGCAAAGTTTGAACTGGTTGTGATTTAGGGCAAACCACTGCCAGCTCCTTCATATTATGATCCTCCTCCATCTCTCCCTGTAATAAAGATCCTTGCAATTGTCCATGATACCATTCTTCTTGTGGGTCCATGATTTGTAAAAGAATATGATAGTCATCATGATGTAAGTTCCGCCTAGGAATCAATTGATATTTTGCTGCTCCCTTATCCACTTCCTATCTCCTTTGTTCTACACTGTTAACCCCCTTATCAAGCTGCAAGTTATCATCCTTGTTACCTGACACCACCCAATCATTTTTGCAAGTAACTTTAATTATATATCCCTCCTCTTTGTCTTCAATCTTTTCCTCAGACTTGTAGGCCAGCCCTTGTGTAATTTCAACTCCTCTATCCACCACCTCATCTATATGCTTGCGGATTGCTACCTCTTCCTCTCCAACACCCTCCTCCACTAGAATATTTTGATTAAGAACTACAAAAGAGTTGTTGTTCTGGTTGCTATCTTCCCTTTCCAGAACCTTATCACACATCAATTCCCCAACTTTCTTTGTAAAACTTCTATTTGTAGGCTTCCATCTGCTCTTTACTACCCCCTTGTATAATTGCTTGTTGTCTATGGGTTGTGTTGTGTTTGACTTGTCATCATATTGTTGTACTAACTCAGGATGTAAGACCCTACATTCTTCTTCCCTATGCCCCTGAAGTTTACATTTTATGCAATATACTGGTAAAGAATCATATTGAATTCTCACAGTAACAACTCTATTCTCAAGAGTGTTTTCACCTTCCAATTGCATTTGCACAAACTCAGGTTTTTCAGCAAGCAGATCCACTTGGACCTTAACCCTTGCACAACTTGGATGAGTCTTATTTATCATTGCAAGATCTAATTGAAGTGGCTTCCCAACCAAAGCTGCAAGCGAGAACATAATTTCCTTCACAAAGAATGTCGGCAGCAAATCCGAGAAAGATATCCAAGTCGTGGCCTTTGTCGTCTCTTCACTAGTTTTGAAGTTTTCATCATAAATAAAAGGCCTCATTTGATATGTGTATCCATCCTTAGCAACTATGTAATAGGAGTTTTTTGATAGAATTTTTATATAATCATCCATTCGATCACATCTGATTAGAACATGTCTATTTCAAAGCAAACCTATCTAACGGGACCCCAATAGACCACACTGTTTTGGAATTAAAACTCTTAACTCATGAATATCAGGAGCTCCATATGAGAACTTGCCCACCACTGAATATTGCAAGTTTTCTAATATATTCATTCTTTGTATTTCACTTGCTGTCCAATTAATGGTAGGTATACCATCAATGAGATTTGGCTTTTCATAGGAATAGGTTGTATCTCCTCAACAACTTTCTCTTTACCTGTTGAACTATGTCTGCAAAATTATTCAAAAATGCAGAACTAGAGGCAATTGTGGTTTGTCTCGTGTGAGTTTTGTTCGGAAGGGGTGGAAACTGGGCTGAAGAGACAGAGTCCAACCCAGCCATGAGCGGCGGCAGGCCGTCCACCGGTAGCATTTAACCAAGATGGTGTACCCTAGTCGCCGTCCTAATTTTTTGGAGCTATTCCCCTATGTCCCTAATTACTTGTCCATTTTTTCTTTTATAGTTGTTCCTAATTTCTTGTCCATTTTGACAAATCAAGAAAGAACAATTTTTTTTTATCTATTATACCCACAATTAATTACTTTGGAAAAGATAGAACTTCTTGAAAATCTTAATTTTTTATTCATTCACTTCATAATTAATAGGGGTAAAATGGTAAACTCACTATGTCAATAATTATTATTTTAATAGATATATCAATTCAAAAGTGGACAAGTACTCCCTCCATTTCATATTAATTGAATTGTTGAGGTGTTTCACACTCTTTAAGAAAAGAAGACTTCAAGAAGATTAAGACATAAATTAGGCTTAATTTTCCACTTTTACCCTTATTAATTATTATCAAAATTATGATTAAAATAACTAAACATTAATTATTAATTAATAACTAATTTCAATACTAATTAATGAGGGGTAAAATTGAAAAAATATTCTAAAAGTAGTCTTGAAAATTGAACAATTAAGTTAATTTGAAAAATGAAAAATGTCTCAACAATTCAATTAATATGAAATGAAAGGAGTAGTACTTGTCCATTTTATAAAATTAATGAATAATTTTATACTTAATTCTTAATTTATCTTTATCATTAATTATAGTCATTTTTCTATTAAATTTTTTCAGAATATATATTTATTATATTAAAAGAGTAATATAGTAAAATAACTTTCTTATTTATAATTTCTTAACAAATGTGAAAAAAAGAAAGAAGTAGAAAATGCCAATAAATCATGAATGACCCCAAAACTCATGTCAATTGTCTTATATACATATCCATTTTCTTATATATAAGACATTTGGTAGAGTTTATCAATGGTAGAATATGAAGAGATCCAGATCAAGTGATCTAGACATCGTAGAAGTAATGGATGCTCAAAACAGTAAACTCTCTCTCTTTATTCACTCTATTAACATGTTATCCTATCTCTATTTTCCCTCTAATTTTTATCTAGTTGACAATTTTTCTATGAACTAATATTCAATTTGTATCATTTGTTTTGATGCATGTATTTTATCGTCATATATATAGGTCCATGCTCACGTGATCGAACAATGCAAATCATTATTCAAGATGACACTTATAGAGATGTGATTAATTGGAAGTCATTACCAAAATCCTTTCTACCGAAAACAATAGATATAGCCAGAGAAGATGGAAGTTCAGAATCAAATGCTTTTCTCCTAATGGTTGAACCTGACGATAGTATAGCTGCAGTCAAAGCGTACATTCAAGAGGAAAAGAAAATACATTTTAAAAAACAAAAATTATTGAATGAAGACGGGGAGTAATGAGAGATGAACAGACTCTTAGTTCTGCTGGAATTAAAAAAAGGATCTACTTTAATCCTTCGATATGCACCAATAACACAAATCACCGTAATAATGCATAGTAGTCGTAGGTTAAAGTTAATGATGGAGAGTGATGACACAATTGCAGATGTTAAGGCCGATATTCAAGAAAAGGAGGGTATTCGGTATCATAAACAGAGGATAACTTATAATGGACGACAACTAGAAGATGATAAGTATCTCGTGGATTGTGGAATTCAGTATAAAAGTCTGTTGCAATTGAGTTTGTTGAATATTAGCTAGCTAGTATAAAGGATATCATGTTTTATTTTGAAGTTGCATAATCTATATGTAAATTTAGTTGTTGTCACTGGTTTATTATCACACTACTATGATCCGTTTAGATTGGTGTTATTTTCCTTTTTGCCTCTATTATTTTGAGCTCAACTTTGATTGGATCACAACAAATACTTCTTCTATTCCTAATTATTTGTCTACTTTTAATAAAGGTGAGTAGCAATAATCAAACCCAAAATAGGAAAGAAGCAAAACAAAAGCAATAAGCAGCATGGACGAAAAGAAATTAATGACCGTGAAATAAAGAGGTCCGCGACGCAAGAAAGACACTTCGCGATGAGCCCCGTATAATTGTTATAGCATGAAAGAGCGTATTGACTTGTTAAGATATTTATTAAAATTTAATTGTGGTACAACTCGTGTGGTTATTTCTTAATTATTTATTGTTGAATCACCTTTTATAAATACTACATGTGGCTCATACATTGATCCCAAAAGAGGAATTTTGTGAATGTAGAAAGAAAATGTAGAGCTTGGTTGTGAACATTATAGGAAAAAGGAAACGATCCGCTAATGTGGATAGAAATATACTCGTTAGCCTTGTTCAGTTGATACAAATGATATATTGCATGTACTTCACTATTGATCGACGATCATAGGAATATAGACGTTAGATCATCTCCAACTCATCTCTATTTTACTCTCCATTCTTTCTTTATATTTGGAGAATAAAATAGAGAATGGACACTCCAATCTTCCTCCATAGTACTTTCTATTCTTCATATTTAGAGAGTTTGAATAGTAATTCTCCAAATTTGAAGAACTACTACTATTCACACAATTTATTTCACTTTTTCAATAATTTATTGTTATTTCTATTATTTTTTAATTAACATATTATTTTACATATAATATCATTAATTAAATATCTAATATTCATAATTCTTTTTAAATGTAATATAATATTTAATTTTTTTTTTATTTAATATATTCTATTTTCACCCCGAATCAATAGTATTTTTTTTTAAAATTTTCGTCAATAATATGATTTGATTTTATTATTAATTTTCACTACAAGGAATACACAAAATTAATATGATAAGATGAAAATTTTAATTTAAAAATTCAATACATAATATGATAATTTAAATACAAAATAACAATACAATACAATAAATAATAATTTAAATACAAGAGAACAATACAATACAATACAATACAATACATAACATAATAATTAATTTATCACAACAATAATTTAGTAATTCAGTAGGCCGTTTTCAGATTTAGGACTATTCGGAAAAAAATTAGTGTATGATGGTAGATGAAAATCTCCAGTTTGAACAATTTTTAGCTAAACATAAAAAATTAAGGACAAAAATGCTCATTTTGAACTCCGTAATGCATTAATAGAGCACTTATAGAAGCAACATAATAATTTTGAAAGTTGAGTGTTTATGTAGTTGTATTTCACTTTTATTTGAACTTGTTCATTAATTTGTATACTCCCTCCGTCCCATTTTATGTGAGGTAGTTTGACTCGACATGGAGTTTAAGAAAGAAAAAAAGACTTTTAAAACTTGTGGTCGAAAATGAATGATAGAAATTTGTATGATGATAAATCATTTCATTAAAGATAAAATATGTATTTTATAGTTAAATTGTTACTTAAGACATAATAGCACTTCTTAGTGACTAGGAGCGGAGAGCCCGTTGCACCTTGTTTTTCTGGTCTATCTTCTTTCTATAAGCAAGCTCCCTATAGAAATGTGTCATTCTTTTTGAGACTGACAAAAAATGAAAGTAAGTCACATAAATTGAGACAAAGGGAGTATTATATAATATTTTCTTGCAATTTATGTTATTTAGAAATTTAGAATAAAATAAAATTTTATATTAAATAATTTTTTTGAAAAAATAAAATTTTATATCACATGAAAATTATATGAAGTAATCATTTGGGAAAAAGAAAGAAAGAATTTATATTATGAAATAAGAAAATAACAATGAAATAGAAATAATAATATAATATTGAGGAGAGAAAAAAAAATAGAAAGTAAAATAGAGAATTGGGTTGAAATTGTTTGTATGAAAAAATAGAGAACTTTATACTTGGAAAATAAAATTGCTTTTGAGTTGAAGATGCCCTTAAAAATAGTCGATTAGTCTTAGAGTTGTTGGCAAAAGACTCATTAAAATATTAACCTACAACTAGCAATCCAATAAAAAATTAGAACTAGTTTAAGTGAGTACTCAATATGATTACTAGCTATCCATAGTCTATCTATTTCATTAATTGATTTTGTAAAAATCTGCTTGTTGTTTGATTAATTGTTCTTAGTTAACTTTTTTTATTTTTAATTTAGTTATATTATATAGGAGTATATTACTTTATAATTTTTTCTCTTGAATAAATAACTGGCATTAATATAATTTAGTAAAAAGTTAATTGATAAGTACTCATGAATTCAAAATCTTATATTACTTGTACGATTGTTTATATTTGCCTGCATATTTGGACTCAACAAGCTTTTAATGTTATTGCCTTAAACTTAGAAATTAACAATTTTTTTAAAATTTGATTATTTTAAAATTTTAATGATATTTTTGAATCAAACTATTATTAATATATTTTTAAATAAAAATTATTAATCGAAAGTAATTTATAAGACCTTTTGTTTTTACCCTTTTCCAAATATGAAATAATGTTTGATAGTTCTAGATGTAGAGCCGTCAATAAGGGATAGGCCCGTTGGGCCGGCGTGGCCTAACCCGTGATTTGATAGGGTTAGGCTACGATTTTTGGAGCCCAGTTAAGAAAAAAGCTTTTTAGCCCGGCCTGAATAAGCCTGTCGATTTGTGGGGCTTGAGAAATATGGATAGGGGTGGCCCGTGGGCCAAATAAAATTAATTAAAAAATAAGAATAAAATAGAGTATTAAAAATAACAGGAGTCTATGCTCAAAATCTGTTTAAAGTTTGAAATATTACAATTTAAATACAAATGATGTTTATAAAATATGTACGACATAAAATAAAGTTCCTAAAATTTTTAGGAATCACTACATAGGCCATAGCCTATGGAATATTATCATAGATTTTGTGTTTTATTATGATTATTGGAAAATAATTAGGTTAATATTTCTATTTAGCGCTTAATGTTTTTACTTGAAATCAAACTTAATAAATATCATATAGATAATTTTATTTGTGTATTTGATTAACAAGTAGTAACACTAGTCGATATTTATGATAATATTTTTAAATTATAATTTAATTTAAAAAATTATAAAAAAAAAACTTTTAAGAAAAGAGGGCTGGTCCGGTAAAGCCCGTAGCCCACACACTTGTGGGCTGGGCCGACCATTTTCTGGCCCACATAAAAAATGGACTAGCCCGACCTGACCCGTAAAATTGCAAAGCCTGTATGGATTGGCCCACCCCATCCGGGCAAACCCATACATGCTTTGAAATTTGACTGGTCAGGTCGGGCTTGCCCATTTTTGGTGTGGGCCAGAAAATGGCCGGCCCAACCCACAAGTACGTGGGCTACGGGCTTGCCGGGCCAACCCTCTTTTCGTAAAACTATATTTTTTATAATTTTTTAAATTAAATTATAATATAAAAATATTATCATAATATCGACAAGATAATATTACATGGTGTTAGTGTTACTACTTGTTAATCAAATCCACAAATAAAATTATTTTTATAATATTTATTAAATTTAATTTCAAGTAAAAGCATAAATAGCTAAATAAAAATATTAACCTAATTGTTTTCCAACGATCATAATAAAATACAAAAACTATGACAATATTCCATAGGCTACGACCTATGTAGTGATTCCTAGAAATTTTAGGGAATTTTTATTTTATGTAATACATATTTTATAAACATAATTTGTATTTAAATTGTAATATTTCAAACTTTAAACTGATTTTGAGTTTAGACTCTTGTTATTTTTAATACTCTATTTTATTTTTTATTTTTTAATTAATTTTTATTTGCCCACGGGCCGGCCCTATTCATATTTCTCAAGCCCCACAAATCGGCAGGCTTATTCAGGCCGGACTAAAATACCTTTTTCTTAGGGCTCCAAAAATTGTAGCCCAACCCTATCAAATAACGGGTTAGGCCAGGCCGGTCCAACGGGCCTAACCCATATTGACGGCTCTACTATTATTTAATAGAGATAAAATGATAAATTTATTATGTTAATTTTTTTTAAAAAATAATTATGCCTAATAAAAAATAGAGAAGTAATATTCCAGACATTATCAAACTCATTTACTCATTAAATTTGATTTGACACTTCCTTTCATATTCAGACTCTTCATTTTTTCGCCTTTGCAAGGCTGCTTTTTGTGCACACCTTTTCCTATCTTTGTTTTTGGTTTACCAGTTACATGATTTAGATTTTTTGAATTCGAGACAATCAATTTCAATCTAATTTTTTACTCTTTAATATTATATTATTATTTTATTTTATTTTAATTTTATTTATTGCTATAGTATAATTTTATTTTATTTCAAATATTTACCTTGTAAATCTTCATGTAATATAAATTTTTATTGTTATCAATTTATGTAGTTAATATAAAATTATATTTTATTTTAACTTTTTAAATAATATCAATAGCAAGTAAATATTATATATTATTCAAATTAATGCACAATTTAAATAAAAATGAAATCGTTTATGTAACCGTTGAAGTCAAATAAAAAAGAGCATGTTTGTGTAACTATGACCTATTTGTAATCATTTAAAATTTATTAAATATAAATTTATAAAATGATTTGAATTATATTAAATTCATAAATATATTAGTCCCAATAAATGTCATGGATTAATATAATTGGGCTAATTATTTAAGTCCAATAAATATGAATTTAATTGATTTGGGCAACAATAGATGAGCCCAATTTGTTAAGCCCAATTTCATCTTATCCTAGAGTCCCATTCTTTTGGTGCCATGTGGCAAATGACATGGCATGCCAAGTCAAACAAAGAAGTCAATAGGATCATGACATGTGTCAAAGATGACAAGCCCGCTCCATAAAGTCCATATGCCATGTCACTTAAATCTGATTGGCCGAAGGGAATCCTGTTCCAATCGCAACTCCTCTATTCTAAAACTATAAATAGGGGTCCTCATAATTCAGAAAAAAAAGACAAAAAATTCTAAACAAGAAGCTAGAGAAAATCTGTGGTACAAACGCCATAAAATTCTCTATAAAGCTACAAGTTTAAGAATTCAAGCATTCAAGTTCAAGAACGATCAAGATCAAGACCATCAGATTCAAGAACAAGCTCGAAGCCCTTGAATTCAAGCAAAAGTCAAGATCAAGATAAAGTTCAAAGTTCAAATTCATCGAAGATTCAAGATCAAGCTTTAAAGCCCTTGAATTTATATTTGAAAAGGCGAATTCAAAGGAATCATAGAGATTGTAACATTCGCACTTTGAAATAATAAATGTGATTGTTGCTATAATTTTTCGTTCTTGATTATTGTTTTCTCGACGCGAATTTTATTGTCTACAAATTCTGGCACGCCAAGTGGGACAATCTCTACCTCTCATCTCAACTTTTCAAGCATCAAAGAATATCGAGATGACTTCCATGAAGAACAACTCTCGATCAACTGCCTCTAAGGCCACTAGCTCCAACTTCTCTACTGAAGTTGAAGGCATTCTTGGTGTTACCTTTGGAAGTTTCGGAGCTGTTACGAGAAGCAAGGCCGCTACGCTAGGACAGCAAACACCTCAAGTGTCGTCCGCATCAACTCCTGTTTTTGGGTCTTCGACACCAAAAGGAGAAAGTTCCTCCACAAACTCTTTAGAAGGAGGAAGTAGTGTTGCTGAAAAGATCAAGAAGACATTGGCTCTACTTGAGCAATCTGGTTCCAAGAACTCTACCACAAGGGAGAACTATGATTCAACTAATGAATCATCCCCACATGCATCGCGTAACGTGAGTCCGTTGAAGATTAACTTACGCGATAATCCATGCTACTCTCCTACACCTCCAATGATCATGCAAACGATGGTGACTGCTGCTTCCTCTCTTGAGGAACAACTCACAAATCTAACGAAGTTGGTTGAAGCATTGACAAAGAATGTACAACACCAAGAGTCTCGGATTGATAAGTTGATGGATAGGATGGAAGGACTTTTAGATGGAGAAGCGAGTCATGCGCCTGGAAAGGCTGTTGAAGTTCAAGAGATCGGAGATCCTGTGAAGAAAGCATCGATTGTTAATGACATGCCAGTTTCTTCTGAAGGAATGATCCCACTCGATCGCTTTAAAGAGTTTATTGAAGGCACTATCAAAGATAAGTATGAAGTCTCCACCAAGTCTTCTCATATGTATGCTAAGCCATACACTGCTAGAATTGATAACTTTAAAATGCCTGTTGGTTATCAACCTCCCAAATTTCAACAATTTGAGGGTAAAGAAAATCCAAAACAACATGTTGCAGACTTTGTGGAGACATGTAATAATACTGTTACCTATGGAGACCATCTCGTCAAACAATTTGTCCGCTCTCTAAAAGGAAATGCCTTTGATTGGTACACGGATCTCGAACCTAATTCTATTGATAGTTGGGAACAACTAGAGCACGAGTTTCTCAATCACTTCTATAGCACAAGGCGTACGGTGAACATGATAGAACTCACGAATAATCGCCAAAGGAAGGATGAACCGGTTATAGATTTCATAAATCGATGGAGGAACGCGAACCTAAATTGCAAGGATAGGCTTAGTGAATCTTCTGCAATTGAAATGTGTATCCAAGGAATGCATTAGGAGCTTCTTTACATCTTCAAGGAATAAAACCAAAATCCTTCGAAGATCTATCTACTCGTGCTCATGCTATGGAGTTGAGCATGTCCTCTGCTAGAAAAGATATGACGTTTGTCCATTATCCTCGCAAAGGAAGGGACAAGCAGGAACCCAAGAGATGGAGCAAATTTGTGCCCAGAAATAACAACAAAGAATCCATGAATGTTAATGTGTTGCCTGCGAAGTTCACCACGAATGAGGGCGTGAAACAAAATATGAGAACAACTTTCCAAGCACGTTCAAATCAAAAGTCGACACTAAGGGAGATGCAAGGAAAGAAATATCCCTTCTTGGATTTTGATGTTTCTGAGATTTTTGATAAGTTGCTCGAGTTAAAACTCATTGACTTGCCAGAGATGATGCGACCTGATGAAGCAGGAAAAGCTGATAACCCAAATTATTGCAAGTATCATAGGCTTGTGAGTCATCCTCTTGAAAAATATTTTGTCTTCAAGGATAGAGTGATGCGATTGGTTAATGAAAATAAAATTGTCCTTGATGATGAGAAGGCTAGTTCTAACCAAATCTCTATCACATTTGGCTCGCTCGATCCGATCCAAATATATATTTCTGAAAAGCATGAAGAAGAGTTATTGGAGCAAGACAAATCTCAAAATGAAATAGATGGTGATGAGGCTGGATTATTGTGACTAGGCGAAGACGCAACAAGTCAAGCTTACGTAAAGGATCATCCGAGCAACCGATTAGAGGAAAAATGGTGAAGAAATTAGAGAAGCAGAAATCAATCCAACTCCCAAAGAGGGCAAAGGTAGAAGTGCATCACTACCAAAAACCTCGACGTCTTGTGACTCTAGAGGAATTCTTACCAAGTTCGTTCGACATAAAGTCTACTCAAGAGAATGTCGAGGCATCATGTTTCAATGCTGATTAAGCAGAAACAACGAAGGTGCCTTCTACTGACAAAGAAGGAACAACGAGTGAATCCTCACCAAAAGTGTCTCCTAGTGATGATGAAAAGGCAACAAGGGAAATCTCATCAATGATGACTCCCTCACCTTCTGAAAAACCTATTGAACCTTCTTCCCAAGAAGTACATGCATGTGATACAAAAATCACATTTACATATAATGATCTTCTATTTGGTGAAACACTACACAATCGTCCTTTGTATATGGTGGGTCACGTGCTAGAGAAGAAGATAAATAGAATCTTAAAAGATGAAGGATCTGGAGTCAACATTATGTCTATTCACACATTGAAGGAACTCGGCGTCACGACTAGAGAACTTAGTGAAAGTCATCTTTTGATACAACGATTTAATCAAGGGGGCAGAGGTCCATAGGCTCTATTAAATTAGAGATCCACATGGAAAATTTACGATCAAGCGCATGGATGCATGTGATCGATGCAAAGACGTCATACAATATATTACTTGGCAGGCCTTGGGTACATGAGAATAGAATTGTCTCATCTTCTTACTATCAATGTTTGCAGTATCTTGAAGGCGGGATTGAAAGGAAGATAGTTGCAGATGATAATCCTTTCACCGAAGTTGAGACACACTTTGCCGATGCAAAATTCTATTTGAAAAGTTATGTTGTTAAATGGGCCAAATCTAATGATGTCAAATCAATCAAGTCTGATAAGATCACAAGCAAAAGAATTGATGCGGCTGTCGAAAAGGTAAAAATTGACATTAAAGAACCTTGTCCCATTCTTAATGAAGGGAAGATCATGTCTTCGAAGAAGAAGCTGACTTTTGGATTTCGCTATGTTCCAAAAGTGAAGAAACAAGAAGATCAATCATCTAATCTTCAAGAAAATGCATTGAGAGGGATAACTCTTCCTATCAGACGGATCGATGCAATAAACTTGCCTTCGAAGCTGCAAGGAAAGTCAATCGCTCAAAGTCAAGTGCGAGATGTGGCACTCCCTACAAAACGCACAAGAGAAGGTTTTGATCCCAATGCTTATAAGTTATTTGTGAAGGCTGGGTACAATCCTAATAAGCCATCAATGATAGGGAAACTTCCATCAGAAGATACAACTAGGCAAGCACGTGAAGGTCTAGGCTATAGACAACCGCCGCCAATTCGCATTTCCATAAGAAGGGCAAGCAATAACCATATAACTTTTGAAGATGATGTCGCTACTCCCAACAAAAAGCCTTCCATCTTTGATCGACTTGGTGAATCGACTACAAGAACTTCTGTGTTTGAGAGGTTAGGTCCATTAAAGAAAAATAAGATTATGAGAAGTTATTTAAAAGTTACAACGCCTGCTTCACATTTGATTCGAAAGGATTTCAAAAGTTTGATTCCTTCTAGAATGAGGCGGCGAGTGGAACTTGTGGTTTCGTGTAAAGAGGAACTTAAGGCAAAGGCTCACACTGTGGTTTACACCAAGGTGCGCATAGGAAGATGAAGAAAGTGTAGGCTACTCAAATCATGTTACAATCCAAAATGAGTACGATTCTTTGCCTCAAATGAAGATTGATGAAGAGTTAGAAGATATTGTCTGGTGTTGTCATATATCTGTCAATGACAATGATCCTTTAGAAGAGGAAGATGTTGGAGATGCTCTACCGGAACTTGAAGAAGGAGTAAAGACCACAATAGATCCTTTGAAGGAAGTTAACCTTGGCACTGCTGAAGACCCAAGGCCAACTTACTTAAGTGCATTTCTAGAAGTTGATAAAGAAATTTCTTATATGAATATACTCAAATAATATAGGGATGTCTTCGCTTGGAGTTATAAAGAAATGCCTGGATTGAATCCTAAAGTAGCAGTCTATCAGTTGGCAGTAAAAAATGGTTCTCATCCTGTTAAGCAAGCTCAAAGATGTTTTAGGCCAGACTTGGTTCTGTTGATAGAAAATGAAGTTAACAAACTAATTGAGGCAGACATTATTGGTGACGTCCAATATCCTACATGGATTTCAAGTATTGTTCCTGTGAGGAAGAAGAATTGTCAAATTCAAGTTTGTGTTGACTAGAGATCTTAATAATGCATGCCCTAAAGATGAGTTTCCTCTTCCCATTGCGGAACTGATGATTGATGCCACCACTGGTTATGAGGCGATGTCATTCATGGACGGTTCTTCTGGCAATAATCAAATCCGCATGGCACCAAAGGATGAAGAACTCACCGCATTTCGCACACCTAAGGGTATTTATTGCTACAAAGTGATGTCATTTGGTTTAAAGAATGCTGGTGCCACATATCAAAGGGCTATGCAAAATATATTTGATGACTTGCTCCATAAAAATGTTGAATGTTATGTTGATGACTTGGTGGTAAAGTCGAGAAATAAGGGTGATCATTTGAAAGACTTAAGAATGGTGTTTGAGTTGCTCCGAATATATCAACTAAGGATGAATCCATTGAAATGTGCCTTCGGAGTTACTTCTGGCAAGTTCCTTGGCTTTATTGCGAGACATCGAGGAATTGAAATTGATCAAGCCAAAGTAGATGCAATATCGAAGATGCCTGAGCCTCGAAATATTCATGAGTTAAAAAGTCTCCAAGGAAAGTTAGCCTACTTGAGGAGATTCATCTCAAATCTAGCGGGAATATGCCAACCATTCGGTCATCTCATGAATAAAGGTGCTCCTTTTAATTGGGATCAAACATGTAGCGATGCCTTTAAAAGTATCAAATCGTATCTAGCAAAACCTCCGATTTTGGCAGCCCCTATACTTCGAAAGCCATTGATACTCTACATTGTGGCACAAGAAAGGTTTGTAGGAGCCCTGCTAGCTCAAGAGAATAGTGAAGGCAAAGAAAACACTCTTTATTACTTAAGTAGAACGATGACGCCAAATGAGCTGAACTATTCGCCAATTGAAAAGTTGTGCTTGGCACTTGTCTTCTCAATTCAAAAGATGAAGCATTATTTTCAAGTGCATGTTGTCCGCCTCATTTCTAGAGAAAATCCCATCAAGTTTGTTATGTCAAAACCTGTCCTTAGTGACTGACTAGCAAGATGGTACCTCCAATTCCAACAATTTGAGATTGTGTACATCCCTCAGAAAGCTGTGAAGGGACAAACATTAGCGGATTTCTTGGCAGGCCATCCGATACCTGATGATTGGGAGTTAACTGATGATCTTCTTGATGAAGATGCGATTTCTATTGAAATTCAACCTCCTTGGAAAATGTACTTTGATGGGGCTACACATCGTGGTGGAGCTGGCGCTGGCGTAGTGTTCATCACTTTGCAAGAAAAGATTCTACCATTCTCCTTTACTTTGAAGCAATGTTTCTCTAATAATGTCGTTGAATACCAAGTGTTGATACTTGGACTTGAGATCGCCGTCGACATGAAGCAATTACACTTACAAGTCTTTGGTGACTCTTAGTTAGTGATCAACCAACTCTTGGGAAGTTATGAGGTGAAGAAACCCGAATTGCGTCCTTATCATGACTATGCTCAAAAGTTGATAGGATGGCTTGGAGATGTAACCCTTCAACATGTGCGTAGAACGGAAAATAAGAAAGCTGATGCATTAGCTGCCCTGGCTTCAACGCTAACCCTTCCTGATCAAACACAAGTTACTATTTGTCAAAGATGGATAGTACCACCGCTAAATGAGGAAAAATATATAGAAAATGAGCTTGAGCACATCGTTGCCATTTTTGAAGCCGTAAAGGAAGATTGGAGACAACCCATTATTGACTACATGTGTTATGGGATACTTCCAGAAAATCCAAGGAGAAGGACTGACATTTGTTATCGTGCACCTCGCTTCCTTTACTACAAGGACACATTATATAGAAGATCATTTGAGGATGTACTATTACGATGTTTGGGAGAGGAAGAAACAATTCAAGCTCTGCAAGAAGCACACTCAGGAGTATGTGGATCACATCAATCTGGACCAAAACTCCACTTTCACATAAAGAGGATGGGGTATTATTGGCCAACCATGGTGAAGGATTGCTTAGATTATGCTCAGAGGTGCGATGTTTGTCAATTTCATGCAAATTTCATACATCAGCCGCCTAAAGTATTGCACCCAACTATCGCATCTTGGCCATTTGACCCTTGGGTATTTGATGTTGTGGGACCACTACCAAAATCTTCTGGTGGACACTTGTACATCTTGGCAGCAACAGATTACTTCTCAAAATGGGCTGAAGTCGTTGCTCTTAAAGAAGTGAAGAAAAAGAATGTTGCAAATTTTATCCGAGTGAATATCATTTATCGCTTTGGCATCCCTCGCTACATAATAATGGACAATGGCAAGCCATTTGTTAACAAGTTAATGAACAAAATTTGTGATCTCTTTGGCTTCAAGCAGCGTAAATCTTCTATGTATCATGCTGCCGCCAATGGTCTTGCTGAAGCATTCAATAAGACTCTATGCAACCTCCTGAAGAAAGTTGTCTCCAAGTCCAAACGGGATTGGCATGAAAGAATGGAAGAAGCTTTGTGGGCATATAGGACAACATACCGCACACCAACTCAAGCAACACCATATTCACTTGCTTTCGGAGTTGAAGCAGTCTTTCCACTTGAGTGTCAAATACCTTCCTTGAGACTTGCTATTCAAGAAGGGCTTACTGAAGAATAAAATGCTCGACTACGTCTTGTTGAGTTAGAAGTACTTAATGAAAAGAGGCTACAAGCCCAACAAAACCTTGAATGTTATCAAGCTCTTCTATCTCGTGCTTTCAATAAGAAGGTTCGCTTGAGGTGCTTCTAAGTTGGAGACCAAGTTCTCGCAATAAGAAGACCCATCATTACTTCACACAATTCTGGGGGCAAATTTACCTCAAAATGGGATGGACCATATGTCGTACAAGAAGCATATTCACATGGTGCTTACAAGCTTGTTGATACAGATGGCGTAAGGATTGGTCCTATTAATGAAAAATTCCTAAAGAGGTACTACCCTTGAAGTAAGGTGTTGCTCCTTAAGGTACGAGCCTAAACTGCATACCACACTCCTGGCCCGCACGAGTATAAACTGTGTACGGCACAACAAAAAAATCACTCAATCCCCAGAACTACGTTGTGACTTGATCCTCTTCACCAAGGTACGTAGGCGCTTAGAATATATCCTAAGTTCAGTTGCATTAGTGTCAAAAAAACTACATGTTCCCATTTGATCTGTCACATGTCAGTCAAAGCGATAAGTATTTTGTTTTATCTTTTGTCTCATCAAACTTTAGACTTGTACAAAGTATTGAATGGTCAATAGATGGGGGTAAACCCTTATGAAATATGAGATTCTTTGATAGTAGGCTTGAAGTCTTTAAATTCAGACAAGTATGCAAGTTGAAGTATTTGAATCCTCTATATATACAAGTTGAAGTCTTCAAATCCGACAAAGTAATATGATAAGTCCTACAGGTTTGGATGTTAGACTCTTAAATCAACCAAGTTACAAGTCAATGTCTTTAAATTCTATGAATTTACAAGTTAAGGCCCAAAAACTTGTTACGAGTTGAAGAATTAAATTCCACAAAATTGATAAGGCAAGTTTGAATGTGCAAACTTTAAAATGTGAAACTTGCACTATATTCATTCTTGTTGGCATGCAAAATATGGAATGACTTTGAATTACTTAAAGCTTGGGATCAAGAATTAAAGAGCAAATTCAAATTGAATTATGCAATAAAAATGCATGATATGAAAAAAAAGAAAAGGAAAGAACTTCGTTACTATAAAATAGTCTAAAACATCAATCTAATGCTAAAGAAAAAAAAAATAAAAGAAAAGGGAAACACAAAGAAAAAGCCTAATCTAAGCGTAACTTGTAGTTAGTCAAATCCTGTCGACTAGCCTCCAAGCACTCTCTTTTCTGTTCCAAACGAATTGAATCTTCAGGCGTTAATAAATTCATATTTTCATTCGAGGATATCTCATCGTCTGTAGCTAAAATCTTGGCTTGAATCTCCTTAACATTCTTCTTAGCAGTTTCTAAAATAGCTTGAAGTCCCTCTCGCTCTCCTTGTAAAGTTGTTAGCTTCCGCTTAACCTTCTTTAGTGATTTCTTGTTAGAAGAAACATGTTTTGCCTTCTCACCCTCTTCTACTTTGAACAATTCAAGACGCTCTTTGGCATTGGAAAGCAACTCCATCTTCTTATCTTCATGTGACTTGTCAACAAAATTAGAGTGTTCTTGATCATAAGAAGTGGCATGATCAAAAAGAGAATCTACCAAGATCTTTAATAGTGAAAGATCTAATAAATTCATCTCACTCATCTCCTTGAAAATCTCACAAATATCATCTTTGTAAGATGAAATATTGTCTAGAGAAGTTCTGGAAAGTTTTCCACAAATCTCTTCCCAAAGACCCAAGATATACTTTCTTTTGTGGTTGAACACAACACCTTTTCCTTCAAAGGCAGATATAACTCCATTACTCTTTGGAAGAACTCGAGAAAGCTCATTTGAATTAGGAGTCAACCCTTTTAAAGTTTGGTCACAAGAAATAGATGATTTCTCTTGTTCTTGCTCAGTGTTTGAAATTGATTTTGCCTTAGGTCTTGATATTGCAGTAGACTCATCACTAACTTGTGGTCTTTCACGTGGCGATCCTAGTGGATGTCCGACATTGTTGACCTACAAGTGAAAATGGTGGGTTAGCAAAGTCATTTTATTCAAAAAAAAAGAAAAAAAAAGAAAGAAAACCTTGTCACTCTAAATTTTCATTGATCTTGAAGGACTATCGACACTTTGGACTTCTATGACTCTTAAATCAACAACTTCATCCCCGGATGGTTCAACCCTTTGCCTCTTCCAACATCGATCCTTGCTAGTTTTGCTTGTTTCTTGAAGGGCCCGTTTACTAGAGAAGAGAAATTGGGGACATTTCTCTTTATCAATAGAAGTATGAACTACTTCTTTCCTAGATACCTTAGAGGAGTTAAGCTTCTTACTTTGATGTTGGGGAGCAAGCGGTTTCTTGACTTTTGAAAATGTCTTCTCGCTATCTTGACTTTTTTCTTCTAAAAGGGTAACAAATTTTGACCCAGCTTTCTCCACCATAACATCCAAATTATCCTCAAGAACCATTCCATATGATCTCTCCCACCAAGATGAATATTGGGTAGTTTAGAGCTTCCTTGTGAAAGTTACTGCAGGAGGAAATGTCGCTTTAGACATAGTTGCACGTGATATGCAAATGTGCCAATATCTAAGGCCTTCATCGAGCGACTCAGTACGAATATCATTTTCTAAATAGCCAGGAATATCTTGATGGAAACCAAATTGGCGACTAAATCGGTGCGGACTATATGACTCAATGACAAAGGAACCTCCCCTCTTAAATGGAAGATAATTAAAACAAAGGCTCATAAAATAAGCTAGCTCCAACTCTGGTGCTTTTCCATCATCAATATAATAAGTTGGGTGAGGCCTACTAAGCATGGTTGCATTCCATACAATGCTTTCCCCCCGATGAATACGCTTTCTTGCCTCATCTTTGTCAAAATACTTTGCAGCACCTTCCCCAGAATATGCTACCATTCGTGGGAGAGAAGGTCCACTAGTAAGCGGATAGTGTGTCTTGAGATAATAAGCAAGCCAATCATAAACATAGTGGATGGGAAAACAGACTCTTTTATGGTTTAACTGTGAAGAATTTGAAATTTTATTTAAGCCATGATATATGCTTGCTAAGACCGGAACCGCAAGGCTAACCCTTTTACCACTCACCATTAAGCTTGCTATCTTGAAAGTTTCAGGCCGAATGAAATTCCCTCCTTCAGACGGAAATACAAAGGCACATAACCAACATCACAAAAAGGCCGTCAGTTAAATCTCATATTTTTGGTGTTTCGTTCTAAGCTTAGAAAATATCATCTCTTGAGTACTTGACCATGTGTTTATCTCAGTAGGTATCTCACCTGTTGGATTATGAGTAGATGACAGACGTCGAAATTTCTTCTCTTTACTTGGGGAGCTAGCTCATATTTGGGATCTTTCTTGCACCAAAATTGTATCCATTCATTAAAAGAGATCCTCATATTACCATTATTTTTCTCTTTAAGATGATGAAAGGCAGCAAACATACACTCACAAGTTCAAGGAAGAAATCTTTCCCTCTTGTCATCAAAACCTGTAGGTTTCGTGGAGTTAGGTATCACTTCTTCATAAGGGACTCCGCTAATTGGCAAACCACCTAGAATATGCAAGTCCCAAAGAGATATGGATGTTTCTCCGATAGATGTAAGTAATGTATTTGTTTGAGGGCACCAAGCCTCACAAAAAACTTGTATAATATTGGAGTTCCGATCATAAGTAAAAAGAGAAGCAAATACAGCATCAGATATACAAGCATTACTTATACTTTGCCCATTTTTGCTTAAGACATCTTCTGTCCATTCCTAGTATCCCGGAATGCAGTGATATTCACCTTCAAGCACAATGTTGTCTCCCCAACGTAGTTCCTCTAGAATCATGCGGTGACCTAAATTTGAAAGAGTGCTCGCGATGTTTGTACGTTGAGGATTTGGTTTCTCAAGATACCACACTTTTGAGGCTTTATTAGATTTGTGATCGTATTCGGATGTCCAACTTCTCATATGAAGCGTGTTCCTCAATTGTGGCAATGGATCAACATAACGACCAACAAAAGAATCTTGGACCAAAAACTTAGTCTCCACCATACTACCCTTTGTTCCAACGATGAGATATTTCAGTTGAGAAGATGGGCAAGTATAATCCTTGGTGAAAACCATTGTTCAAACTGTAAAAAGAAAAAAAAAGTGTTAACGGGGTAGTTAAGAAGGGGCGAATAATTTAAGCATTATGGATCTTGAAAAAGCCTCAAGTTAGTGATCTTCAAGGCGGGGACATTAGACACATCCCTTCACGCCTTATGTTTAAGTATTCGGGACCTTGTAACGCCTTGAGAGTAGTATTTTTTTTCAAGGCGGGGACGTTAAACACATTATTCTAGTAAAGCCTCAAGCTGGTTAAGTATTTGGGGCCTTGTAACGCCTTGAGAGTAGTATTTTTTTTCAAGGCGGGGACGTTAAACACAATATTCTAGTAAAGCGTCAAGTTGGTTAAGTATTCGGGGCCTTGTAACGCTTTGAGAGTAGTTTTTTTTTTCAAGGCGGGGACGTTAAACATAGTATTCTAGTAAAGCCTCAAGTTGGTTAAGTATTCGGGACCTTGTAACGCCTTGAGAGTAGTATTTTTTTTCAAGGCAGGGACGTTAAACACAGTATTCTAGTAAAGCCTCGAGTTGGTTAAGTATTCGGGACCTTGTAACGCCTTGAGAGTAGTATTTGTTTTCAAGGCGGGGACGTTAAACACAGTATTCTAGTAAAGCCTCAAGTTGGTTAAGTATTCGGGACCTTGTAACACCTTGAGAGTAGTATTTTTTTCAAGGTGGGGACGTTAAGCACATCATTCTAGTAAAGCCTCAAGTTGGTTAAGTATTCGGGGCCTTGTAACGCCTTGAGAGTAGTATTTTTTTCAAGGCGGGGATGTTAAACACAATATTCTAGTAAAGCCTCAAGTTGGTTAAGTATTCGGGATCTTGAAATGCCTTGAGAGTAGTATTTTTTTCAAGGCGGGGACGTTAAACACAATATTCTAGTAAAGCCTCAAGTTAGTGATTTTCAAGGCGGGGACGTTAAACACATCCCTTCACACCTCAAGATCAAACTCTTGTGTTGTGATAAAGCTCTCCATTGTTTAGCCTCCGCAAAATATAAATATTATTTATATTTGTCTCTGAAAAAAAAGACAAACAAAAAAAAGGAAGAACACACAAAAATAAATAAATAAATAAATAAAATAAAAAAGAACACGAACCTTGATACCTGCTCGTGGAAGCTCAATGATCTGCAAGAAAACTTGTAATTGCTGATGTTGAGAATAAAAAATAATAATAAGAGCAAGCCTCCTTTTATAGATGATAGGAGGCGGTGAGAAGATCCTTTCCTTTCTTAAACTATAATTCTTCTTTAGTTAAGATCCTAGGAAGGAAAAATTTATTATCTTTTTTTCCTTTTTCTATCTTAATTCACCTTCAATTAGGATTTGGAAAAGGACCAAAATAAAATAAATTAAAGGAAGTGCAAATCTAGTTAAAAAGTGACACTGGCCACGTGGGTTAAAAACTCAAAGTAGAGTCTTCTTAATTACTCAAATATAATAAAATATATATATTTATATTTCTCCAATTATGATGGAGCAATAATATATTAATTAAATATATTTATAGTTAACTTTAAAATACACTATATACAATTATTGTGTAATTAATACTTCAAGCCTAGTCTTCAAAAGATAAACTATTTTGACAAGACTTGAAGCAGGGGCATTTGTAATCATTTAAAATTTATTAAATATAAATTTATAAAATGATTTAAATTATATTAAATTTATAAATATATTAGTCCCAATAAATGTCATGGATTAATATAATTGGGCTAATTATTTAAGCCCAATAAATATAAATTTAATTGATTTGGGCTACAATAGATGATCCCAATTTGTTAAGCCCAATTTCATCTTATCCTAGAGGCCCATTCTTTTGGTGCCACGTGGCAAATGACATGGCATGCCAAGTCAAACAAAGAAGCCAATAGGATCATGACATGTGTCAAAGATGACAAGCCCGCTCCATAAAACCCATATGCCATGTCACTTAAATCTAATTGGCTGAAGGGAATCCTGTTCCAATAGCAACTCCTCTATTCTAAAACTATAAATAGCGGTCCTCATAATTCAGAAAAAAAAAAGACAGAAAATTCTAAACAAGAAGCTAGAGAAAATCCATGGTACAAACGCCATAAAATTCTCTATAAAGCTACAAGTTTAAAAATTCAAGCATTCAAGTTCAAGAACGATCAAGATCAAGACCATCAGATTCAAGAACAAACTCGAAACCCTTGAATTCAAGCAAAAGTCAAGATCAAGATAAAATTCAAAGTTCAAATTCATTGAAGATTCAAGATCAAGCTTTAAAGCCCTTGAATTTATATTTGAAAAGGCAAATTCAGAGGAATCATAGAGATTGTAACACTCACACTTTGAAATAATAAATACGATTGTTGCTATAATTTTCCATTCTTGATTATTGTTTTCTCGACGCGAATTTTATTGTCTACACTATTATTTATAT
>JAJONZ010016157.1:0-33414 GCA_029582445.1 Solanum paucissectum | reverse complement strand
AAGGGAAAATAAGAGAGAGAGATCATATGGAGTTAAGCTCTACGGCACGACACAAGAGTAATGAAGAAAGTGAAACTTCTATCGTCCTATAGCCTCTCACTCATAGATGTGTCGCGACTCACACCGATGAACAAGACTCTACTAGACGTGGCTCATGAGACATTTAATCCTAAGACCATTTTCATAACCTTATGCTCTGATACCAAGTTTGTAACGACCCGAGAGCACCCCCTAGTCGTTACCGGCGTATTCGACTTCTCAGAGGTCTTATACAAGCTCTTAGCATTCGTCAGAGCATTTATCATAGAAAAATAGCAGAAAATTTAAATTTTTTTCATAATATAACACAAGACTTAAAAATTCACCTCATTTAAACCTTTAATACAAAATCGGAATACTACGTCTCAAGGTAGCCATCTTAAAACACGACTACAACACAAGAGGGACACAACCCTTACAATACAAAAGAAACTACTATCTAGTACATTGAACTTAAGGAAACTCTTTTAACATAAAGGTCCTTGAATCTTTAAGGACACACCCAAACTTAGGAATAGTAAGCCAAGTTCATCATTTCTAGGAAAGGTCCTTTAGCCACCACCACCTACACTTGGTGTAAAATGATGAAGAAGAATGGTGTTAGTACAAGAATGCACTAAGTATGATAACCATGCAAAAACATGCTTTTAAAAGGGACATTTAGTTGGAAATCATGCATCTTGCCATTTTAGAGAAACTACAAGAACATTTAGTACAATAGGAACAATATAAACCACATACATCATCATACACATGGAAACCATTCATAATAAGAGCCACTTATAACATTTTAGGCACATTCAATGCATACAATACATTACCTTCCTCTTTATTTTAAATCCTTTCCTCAAGCAACCCTTAGGGAATACTTGGTGCAATGTATCACCTTAAGGTTACCAAAGGTGAACTTACATATAGCCTTCATCAATCCAACCACATATATTCATAGAGTCATAAGCACACCATAAGACATAGTCTTCACATAGGAACCATCACCTAAGACTACCCCCAAGTCACACTAGTGCAATGTGCAAGTAGCATCCCATAATACTACTCACACCAAGTGTAGGTGGTGGTGGCTAAAGGACCTTTCCTAGAAGTGATGAGCTTGGCTTACTATTCCCAAGTTCGGCTGTGCCCTTAAAGATTCAAGGACCTTTATGTTAAAAGAGTTTCCTTAAGTTCAATGTACTAGATAGTAGTTTCTTTTGTATTGTAAGGGCTGTGTCTCTCTTGTGTTGTAGTCGTGTTTTAAGATGTCTACCTTGAGACGTAGTATTCTGATTTTGTATTAAAGTTTTAAATGAGGTGACTTTTTAAGTCTTGTGTTATATTATGAAAAAGTTTTAAATTTTCCGCTATTTTTCTATGATAAATGCTATGACGAATGCTAAGGGCTTGTATAAGACCTTCGAGAGGTCGAATACGCCGGTAACGACTAGGGGGTGATCTCGGGTCGTTACAGATGATTTGGAACCATTATGGACCATGACACCACCCTTGTCAGAATCTACCAATAACTCACCTAATCGGGCCAATCTATGCACATCTATTTCCAACTCTTGTATATCATCATCAACATGAGTGAAACTACCCATAGACAACCTACTAAGGGCATCCACCACGACATTAGCTTTGTCGGGGTGATAAAGTACACTCATGTCATAATATTTCAATAATTCAAACCACCTTCTTTGGAGAACATTCAAATCTTTTTGACTAAATACATATTGCAATTCTTGTGGTTGGTGAAAACATCAAAATGAACCCCATACAAATAATGCCTCCGAATCTTTAAGGCAACTATTGTAACAACCCTGAAAATGAATAGGTGAAACTAGAGCCTAACTAGTGTGTCTTTGAGTTTAGTATGAGGTTTGAGGTAGTAATATTGTGTCCCAAGCTTTGGTTGAGGGGTTTAGGGGTTAAACATCAAGGTATGACCCCCCAAAGACAAACCAAGGTTCCTTAAGGAGGACCTGATGTTTGCGTAATCAAGACATAACTTCCAATTCAAGTGACTACGATCGTACAATAGTAATATAACCCAACCGAATGGGTTGGGGTCGAGTACCAAGGGAGCGGTTTTTGAGAATTAAGAGTCAAGCGCGAATATGCTAGAGTTAACCATACCTAAAAATATTATCGAATAAAAACATCATAAGTTAAGGGGTTGACACGAATGTCAATTATCAATGGGGGGTTTGTTGTCGATTAACAACTAAAACAACGAAAATAAAAAGATGTGAATATAGGGAGACGGGATTCTTGGGATATGATAGGAATATGGGATAAACTACACAATCAGGTAAATGCTATTGATAGTCAATAGCTGAACATTTGTAACTAGGCTAGACTTTAGTGGAGGTAAATTCTCTCTCGAGCAACTTACCTGGAATCAACTCGGTTTCTCTCAAACACCGAGTTGCCGCTTTTAAGCACAACCTCCGCCTTAACCCATTCACTCTCTCGAGTTGAATGTGTGGGAAAAGGCCAAGGATTCACTCTCTCAAGATGAACCCACGACAACCCAATAACCATCGGCTATCTATATAGTAGTCTTAGGTGATCCTCATGCCTTCTTTTCTTCGTCTTTTCAGCCGTTTTGTTACTTTTTGCCAAGTAGTGTCCATGCTTTGCGTCAAACTCCAAATACCTGAAACTTAAGGATTTACATCAGTTATTGAGACAAAATATGCATTTGAGAGAACTAATTCTATTAAAATGAAGCCCCAAATGAGTCCAAATTGTGGACTCATCAACTCCCCCAACATAAAATTTTGCTTGTCCTCAAGTAAAACTCAAGTTCGGCAGTTCAAAAAAGGAAGTCTTGAACAGTGCTACACAAGACTCAATCATGAATGCACACATAAGACTCAATTTACTCATGCAAATATCAAATGTGTACTCAAAGACACAAGTTGTGACTAGGGATGGCAATGGGGCGGGGCGGGGTGGTTGTGGGGTAAACCCGCTTAAACCCACTAAGATTTCTACCCGTCCCGCCCCGCCCTACCTAGCATGATTTGTTGTTTTCAACCCGCTTCGCCCCGCTCCGCATAAACCCGCCCCGCTCCGCCCCATCCTACCTAATTTGTAAAAAAACTGCATTTTGTCAAGTGTTAACGCTAAATTACATGTTAGCCTAGCATTAAAATGCAAGTTTGCCTTTATAGTACTCTTCTTTTAAGCATGTCAATAACCTTTTTTTTGGTAGCTTTGAGTTAGTATATCTGATGTACTAAACAAAAAATTAAAATGCAAATAGTAACGTAATTTTTTCTTCCTTCTAGCTTTCTAGTCATTCAATTTTTTTTTTATAAATACTCAGTCAGTTGCAAAACTGATACAAAATTTGTTTGACAGCGAATTAAAAGATATTTGAACCCTAACCCGCAACCGCCCCGCTCCACATAAATTTGAAAAGATATATTTAAACCCGCCCCACCCTGCTCCGCACCCGCAAAATCTCTAACCCGCCCCTCTCCACACACACTGTAACCTGCCCCGCTCCCGCCCCGCACCGCTCCATTACCATGCCTAGTTGTGACACACCATTATCAAAGATTCTCAAGTTCGCAATACTTGCTTCAAAGGCAAGTTCAAGCTCAACAAAGGTATTCAAATGCCCTCACACAAAAGAATGATTCCATTTTCACACACAATGGTTCAACAATTTAAAGTTCTGGAATCACATACAACGCTCACACTCACAAAGAAGAATACGATGTATGCTTTAACCCATAAGTTTGCTCATATTTTCCAATAGACAATTGTTTCAGTTCACTGAAGATCTAAAAGGTCTTTACAAGGCTTGTAATGGGGCTGAGTGCAAAGGTATGATCATTTAGGCTCAGTGACTTTCATCCTCATAATATGTGGTGCTCACAACACTTCCTTTCCTCTTCTTTCATCATTTTCTTTAGTGCTCATAAGTAATCCCATTATTCACTTTCCATGGATTGTTCGAAAACCTCATTTCTTTTGTACTTTATTCCATAACTTTTTCGTTCTTTTTCTTTTTCATTTTTTTCTTTCTCTTTTTTTTTATTTTTTATGAAGGGGTTCAATTTTTCTCAAAACCATGGGTTAAATGAGACTTTTCTTGCACTTCTTGGCTTGCCTTCTCTTTTCACCACACTCTCAACTTAGGCTTTTAGCCTAAGTTGGCTATTAAATCTACCACAAATCAAGAGGATTATGGGTAGTGGATTTAAGAAAGGTTATGTTTCCATCAAAGTTTCTTCCAAAGAAAGGTAAGGCTCAAGGGGTGTTCAAAAGAGGTTCACACACTTACAAGATAGGCCACAAAAGAGGTATATGTCAAATCAGCTCACACTCTTTGAAGTTGCCTAAGATCATATTAAGAGATAGCCTTACTTAGTCGACCGGACCAACAGGGAAAATTATAGGTGTTATCATGTATGGTTCACAGTAAACTCATCACATAAGGCATCTACACCAAAGTCAAACAAGACTCCACACTTTCGCTAGTGTGCAATGTTCATCACAAGAGACTCAATTCGATAATTGGCTAGTCACAACGAGATGGAAAGAGTTCACATATTGTCTATGCAACTTCTTTTGGCCTCATTGTAGCCACACAATCGTGTTTGTTCAATTATGAGCACTATACAAGTCATCGGTATTGATCGGGACCGATACTCAAATTTGTAAAAGAACAACCACATTCAGAACATAAGGGGTGGCAACAATTTGCAAAAAAAATTTGGAACGGTCAAAAATCATTTTCAATTTAAAATCAAGGAGCCACAAGATCAAACCTTCCACAAAACGTAGTGTCAACACAATTTAAGCACAAAGCCCAAATAGATAAACAAAACAAGAGTCATAATCAACACACAAAGGTGGGCCTCACCCCACCACAAATAAAAAACATTTGTCCTAAAATGCAAATAAAAATATCCAAAAGTCAAAATAACTTAAGACAGAGAGGGAGATAAAGAGGGGATCCTGTCTATGCAGTCACTCCATCTGTATGGGCATCAGTGCCCGGTGTAGTTCTCGAGATATGGGCTTTAGTGCTCGGAGTCACCTCAGAAGGACCAGCTCCACTAGAGACAACAAACGGTGTATTTGCCAGGGAAGCCAACATAGCCGCATCTATCATGATTGTTTCAGTCTCCATCAGGTCCTCATATGCAACTCCCTCAGTCTCCTTAAGCATCTCCTCATCAGTCTCTGCCTCTTACTCAGGATCGGCTATCTGCTCCATTCTATCTTTATGTCCGGCGGTAGTTGGAGGCATCTCGGGAACATCTGGAATCTCTACTGTTCTAAAGACCATGGACATATCGGTGGACTTTAGGTAGTCCACATCTTTTCTCAGCTCAACAATGGCAGCTTTTAAAGTTGTCACCTCCTCGGTGGCTGTTTGACCACACTCACACACCGCTCTCCTTGCCGCAAGGGTATTAATGGCAGCACTCAATGGTGTCACAACATCAGTGAAAGCAACCTAAATCATGTCAGGAATGAAGGTCTCGATCCTGGCTACCCGATGATCCCTAGAATAGGCAAGCTGTCCCATTCGAAGTAATGATGCCTGGGTGATCGGAGTCTGGGAGGCAGCAGCAACATGAGGCCTAGGAGGCAGTACAACAACAGAAAAACTAAAGGCATCAGAAGATATACCACAAGGAGTACCTGAAGGCCCAGGAGCTGGAGTAGGCAAAGATGCCTCTGTAGGTGATAAGTTTGTGTTTACAACCGGGGAAGAATCCACCGGGGCTGCCTTTTTCTTCTGTTTAGCTTGGTTCTTTAAATATTCTGCCTCGATCCTCCGGATATTGGTAGAGGATGTGGGAATCACTTCCATATCTTTCTTGGAATCTCTAGGCACCCGAGCTCGTCTGCTGATGAGTCCACAAATTAGACTCATTTAGGGCTATGTTTTTATAGAATTAGTGTACTCAAATGCATATTTTGTCTCAATATCTGATAAAAACCCTTAAGTTTTACTTATTTGGAGTTTGAGGGAAAGCATGGACAGTACTTAGCAAAAAGGAACAAAGGTAGTTGAAAGAACGAAGAAATGAAGATCTGAGAATCACCAAACCCGTTCGGCGAGTCACCAAAAGGTCTTATCCTCACCTTTGGTTCCAGTGTGCTGAGCCCTGAAGGAAAATATCAAATTGGAGGTGAAATGGAGAAGTCGGTGTGTCACCGAGTAGTTCCGTGAAGTAGTACTATACCACCCAATGATCTAGGACGCGAAGATGCTGAAGGCAAGAGCTGAAAGGCGATGAAGAAGATCAAAGGGAGGATCGCCGAGTGTATCGGTGATCTCGACTAACTGCGTCGAATGGCTCCTTCATAGCACATTTTCTGAAAACTATAAATACTAGTTTAGTTTTTATTCTTAGGAGTGAGTTTTAGTTGTATTAAGTTTAGAATACAATTTTGAGAGACAATATTCTCTCTAAGTTTGGAGAGGGTTTTTGAAGAACTTGAAGATTTAAAGGATTTCAACTGTAAGATTTTGGGCTTGGGTTTTGTGGATTCTTCACTCTTGGCTTGTTGTAAGACTTAATCTTGCATACCCATTGATGAAAATTGAGATTGGTATAACTTTTAATCTCTTTTACATGTCTAGCTAAAACCTCAATTCTTGGGGTGTGATTTTGTGAATATGGGTTAGATTATATGTTGGGTCTTGCTTGTTGATGATTTATTTGTTATTTAGATGTGATTTTGTTTAGTAGTTGTGGTGGAACTTAATGAAATTGTAGTTGCAAATAGGATTTCACCTTTGTGTTTTCGGCTTGCTCGAGAGAGAGGTCGTAAAACTAAGACTACTAAATTGATGGCCAGTGGGATTGGGTCGACATGAGGTTCAACTTGAGAGAGGGAACCCTAGTGCTTCTCCCACACACTCTGCTCGAGAGAGTGAGTGGGCTAAGGCGGAGGCTGTTCTTCATGCGGCAACTCGGTGTTCGAGAGAAATCGAGTTGATTCGGGGGGGTAAGTTGCTTGAGAGTGAATTTACCCCCACTATAGTCTAGCCTAGTCACAAATATTCAACAGATTTATTTTCAAAAGCATATACCCAATTGTTTATTTTATCCCGTATTCCTATCACATCCCAAGAATCCCATCTCCTTGATTAGTACTCTTTGCATTTTTGCTGTTTTTTTTGTTTACTTATGACAAAACCCTATTGATAATTGACGCTTGCGTCACCCCTAAGATTTAACATGTTTATATTCGATAATGTTTTTAGCTATGACTAATTAGAACTTAATTTTATTTTTCTATTAATTTTCAAAACCACTCCCTTGGGACTCGACCCCAACCCTTGGTTGGGTTACTTTACTATTGTACGATCGTAGACACTTGCATTGGAAGTTGTATCTTGATTATGCAAACATCCAAATGGCGCCGCTGCCGGGGAGCGGTGTTACATGAATTTTTTTGGTTAAGACGAATTTTGCTTTTGATAGTCGTAGTTTACTAACTTTATTTTTAGTTTTGTTTTGCTTTAAAGTTGTTGATGTGGGCAGATACCCTGAGCATGGCTGAGGGAAATGGTAGAAACTTGGCTGAGACGAGTCAAGAAGTCGAGAGGGACTTCAAGTTAACCGCACTGGTAACTCAGCTGAACGAGTTGGCCACCAAAATATCTGAGGTGGAAAACCAGTGCAAGAGCCAAGGGAGGTACATACCCCCTCATGAGCGGAAACAATCTAGATACAGGGAGAACAATTGTGTCGAGGACACTATCCAAATCATTCTCCAAAAGATCACTGAACAAGATCGAATATTGGAAGAGATGAAGGAGAATATTAAAGTGTTGAATCAAATGATTGGCTCCCATTCTAGATCGATCCAGCTGATTAGGACACTCATGAGTTATGCAGTGCCTTCTCTTCACTCAAATGAACTATTGGGGTTACCTAGTAACACTAGAACCAACCCCACCAATGTAGAGTGAGTAAGGACTCGCGTCGTGCGACGATGTTAACTAAGGTGCTTCTTGGGAGGCAACCCAAGGTTTTAAATGCTTTTTTTTGCTTTTATAAATAATGGTGTGTTAGAGGTACATGTTTAAATGTTGAAAGTGTTTGGAAAATGCATATTGGCGAGTAAAATGGTCAGTCGGCGAATCTCCAAAATGGTTGGCATGCCCAATTTGACCCGCCGTTTGACCCCACATAAGACTAACTTGGAGTCTGTAAAACTCGGCGAGGCCTGGAGTAATTTGGTGACTAGCTGACCTGTTTGGCGTTCACGATGTAGACCGCCGGTTGGACCCTCACTTTGACTGAAGGTCTTGTAAAACTCAGCGAGCCAAGTGACCACACAGAGTGTCGCTGAGTGGATCGGCCAGTGCGACTAATGTCACCGAATAGGCGGGAACTGGATGGTTTATAATGGCCAAGAGTCTTAGAATTTGAAATCCTTCACTTTCCATTGCTTTTAACCTTCACAAACTCACACCAAGGTAGTATTATAAATATTTTTATATTCCATTAGTATTTTAGTTGTTGATTGGTGCTCTAAACTAGGATTTCTTTGCCGCCTAGCTTTTCAATCACGTTTTAATCGGCATATAAGGTTGGTTTCCGAATGCCGAGTTTGCATTTGAAAATTTTGTACTCACTTGCAATGATTGTACCGTGTTGTTGTGTGCTGGGACTCTCCAATAGAGTTAGAATGCTTAAATGCTAATTTTATTTTGAAAATCTTGCCCGTATTGGTTTGATCGTCAAGTGCCCGTAATTTTTGTGCTTTTAAATGAATGAAATTGTATTGGGTTGTCGTTGCGTGTTGTTTAGATTGATTGGGTGAAGTCTGCGTAGCCCATGTTTGTGCTAAATGATTAAAACTGCTCAATGATAGAGCGAGTAACACTACTCTTAAGAGCAAATATCGTCAACTGGCCAAATTTGGCAAAACCAAGAAAAATCTAAGTATCCCAGGGTGATGGGTAGTACGGGTCTTGTTTGAATTCCATTAGTGCATGATTTGATTTTGTTTTTGGGGTTACGGGGTTGAATTCGAGAAGGTGGATTGAAAATAGGCACGTTGGGCCGTTCGGCGAGTTGGGTCGAGCTCGCCAAATTACTCGGCGTTTCACCTAATGTCTTCATCTCGATTTTAATTTCATGTTAAATTGATGGTTTGAGTCTGTAAATTTTGACGAGAAGCCTGAGGTCGCCGAAAGCACTCGGCGACTCGCCGAAAGTACTCTTGATTGCTCTTTATTTGCACCCCTGAAACCTTTGTTGCACTGTAACTTTTGGCGGACAAACCTTTGCTAGCCGAAAGCAGTCAGGGATTCACCGAAGGGCCTTCCTATCGCCGACTTGCCAATATTCTTAAGCCAATCCCTTTGGTGAGCCTGACTTAGCTCGCCAAAGAGGTTCGACGACTCACCGAATGGATCAGCGAGTCTGTCTGCAATAGATTTTTTGTGCTTATGTTTGATTTTCTTTTAATTTGTTCTGATCTTTTGCAGATATGGTACTTACAAATCTAACCATGCAACCTCAGAAGAAAGCAAAGGGCATAACCATAAATGAGGGGGGCGGTCAAATCCTCTAAAAAGGAAAGGAGAAGAACTCCCACCGGGGGATAAAGGCAAAAGAAAGAAGTACATAGCTAGGAAAGGAGTAGCTATTGAAACCCAGGTGGAATTTTTTGAACCAGAAGATGAGGAGCCTTTGACTCATCGAATGAGTATATGCCAGGCTAGATCTCAATCCTCACCCGCCAGAGTTCGCGCAGCTGCCACCCTTCCTGAAACAGATTCAGTCCTAGCTCAGGCACCTGCAGTGGCCCATGCACCCCTTATCATTCCTCCACCTAGACTACTTAACAGATTGAAAGGTGATGGGGTACGGACCATCCTAGAGGAGAAACTATTATCTACGGAGGTCCTGGAAGGAAAGTATCCTGATATGATTGACACCTTCCGTTACCATGAGTTTGAGCAGTTCGCAAGGCCCCAATGCCTTTACATTACTTCTTGGGTTAGGCAATTTTACACAACTTATTGGGAGTTGGTGCCCAAGAACAAAAAGAAGGCAAGCGACTTTAGACCGGTAAAGTCGGTCACGGTCAGAGGCAAGGAAGTTGAGTGCCACAACGAGTATATTAACATTGTATTGGGTAGACCGCTGAACTCTGTACTTCCTTACGAAGGGTTGCCTATTGTTCAGTCCCTAGATGATTTGAAGGGTTGGTTGGCTCCTTAGATTTCTGACACCACCCCGAGGTGGATCACGGTTGGAGCCCCTATTGAGAAGAGGGACTTGAACATTGCTGCCAGGTTCTGGTTTGGCTTCATCAGCAACGCCATCATTCCATCCTTGAACGAGTCCTTTTTGCGCCATCCTAAGGCAGCTTGCCTTGGTTCTATCATGTCTAGAAGACGCATTGACCTGGGACTGCTGATTTCATAGGAGATGGCCATGAGAGCCAAATAGAAGCTGACTTCTCTCCCATTTCCAGTCTTGATCACCAAGCTGTGGCAGCGTGCTAGAGTACCTCGGGACACTACAAGGGATATTGAGATCACCCCATCTTCCTTCACTAAATTCCCGTGTATTGAGGCCGAGTACACACGAGAGGAGGTTAACAAGAGGAGAGCATCTCCGACAGATACTTCCCAGAGGCCGATGTTGACACGTTACAAGCAGAGGCATCTTTGCAGACTCCAGCCTCTGAGCCTTCAGGTACACCTGCCCCTTCCTCTTCTTCACAGGTCCCAGGTGTTTCATCATCCTCCTAGCTTGCCAAGATTACTCAGGCAATGATCCTGAAAATGGGGAATATGGCCTATTCAGCTGATGTGAGGGCGACTTGATTGGAGAGATCCATCCCAGGGATGATTGATAATGCTATCTTGGCTGCACTGACTCCCCTTAGGGCCTTTGTTGATGATCTGGCTTCTAGAGTTACTGTTTGTGAGAGCAGACATGAGGAGACATCCGAGGTTTCGGCTTTGAAAGTCGAAGTAGCAGATTTGAGGAAGGACGTAGACTATTTGAAGTCTACCGACTTCGCTTCATTGATTCAGGGTGCAGATGACAAATATGCTCCTGAAACCTCTGGGATTCCTTCAGCTACCACCAGATAAGTGCAGAGGGATGGCACAACATATAAGGAGTCGGATGCAGAGACCGACGAGCAACTGATAGCAGCACACGATGAGAAGATGAGAGATAATTGAGATGAAAGCATATTCAGAGATTTGCCAGATCTTGTAGAGACGGTTGTGTAGCCGATGACCCAGACTGAGACGTCCACAAAAACTCATAGTAGATCTGGCACTACTATTCCTTCTGAGGTTACTCTAGGCACTGATGCCCATATTCAGAGCACTACACCGGGCACTGAGGCCCCGACAGATGGAGCGACTGTGTAGACAGGACCTTTCTTTACCTCCCTCTCTGTCTTACTTACTTACTTTTACTTTTGGATACTTTCATTCGCATTTGAGGACAAATGATTTTTGTTTGTGGCGGGGTGAGGCCCACCTTTGTGCATATTATTTTGATTATATATTTTGGGATGTTCTGTTTAAAAATTATGTTTTATACACTGTTTTGTGGAGGTTTGATCTTGTGGCTCCGTGCTTTAAATTGCAAAATGATTTTGACCCTTCCAAATTTTTTTTGCTTCCCCTTCTGTGTTGAATGTGGGTGTTCCTTCGCAAATTTGAGTATCGGTTCCGATCAATACCGATGACTTGGATAGTGCTTATGATCGAACAAACATGAATGTGTGGCTACAATGAGGCCAAATGAAGTTTCATAGACAATATGTGAACTCTTTGTATCTCGTTGTGAATAGCCAATAATCAAATCGAGTCTCTTGTGATGATCGTTGCACACTAGCGAAAGTGTGGAGTCTTGTTTGACTTATAGTGTCAATGCCTAGTGTGATGAGCTTACCTGTGAAGTATACATGATGGATCCTAGAATTTGCCCCGTTGGTCCGGTCAACTAAGTGATGCTATATCTTGATATGATCTTAGGCAACTTCTAAGAGTGTGAGCCAATTTGATATATACCTCTTTCGTGGCCTACCTTGTGAGTGTGTGAACCACTTTTGAACACACCTTGAGCCTTACCTTTCTTTGGAAGAAACTTGATGAAAACTAGACCTCTCTTAATCCATTACCCATAATCCTCATGAAGTCATGGTTAGTTGAATAGCCAACTTAGGCCAAAAGCTTAAGTTGGGGGTGTGGTGAAAAGAGAAGGCAAATCAAGAAGTGCAAGAAAGTCCGTATTACCCATGGTTTTGAGAAAAATGGAATCCCTCCATATAAAAAAAGAGAGAAAAGAGAAAGAAAAAGAAAGTTGTGGAATAAAGTACAAAAGAAATAGGGTTTCCAAACAATTCATGGAAAGTGAATAATGGGATGACTTATGAGCACTAGCAAAAATGATGAAGGAAGAGGAAAAGAAGTGTTGTGAATACCACATCTCATGAGGATAAAAGTCACTAAGCCTAAATGATGATACCTTTTTACTCAGCCCCATTACAAGCCTTGAAAAGACCTTTTTATCTTGAGGGAGCTGAAACAAATGTTGATCGGAAAATACGGGCAAACCTATGGGTGAAAGTATGCATCTTGTTCATCTTTGTGAGTGTGAGCATTGCATTTGATTCCGAAGCTTTAAATTGCAAACCATTGTGTGTGAATATGGAATCATTCCTTGTGTGAGGGCATTTGAACACTTTGGTTGAGCTTGAACTTGCATTTGAAGCAAGTATTGTGAGCATGAGATTCTTTGATGTTGGTGAGTCACAACTTGAATCTTTGAGTGCACATTTGATCTTTGCATAAGTAAATTGAGTCTTGTTGTGTGCATTCATGATTGAGTTTTATGTAGCATTGTCCTAGACACCCTTTTTGAATGGCTGAACTTGAGTTTGCTTGAGGACAAGCAAAAGTTTAAGTTGGGGGTGTTGATGAGTCCACAAATTGGACTCATTTAGGGCTATGTTTTGATAGAATTAGTGTCCTCAAATGCATATTTTGTCTCAATATCTGATGAAAACCCTTAAGTTTCAGGTATTTGGAGTTTGAGGGGTAGCATGGACACTACTTAGCAAAAAGGAACAAAGGTAGCTGAAAGAACGAAGAAATAAAGATCTGAGAATCGCCGAACCCGTTTGGCGAGTCGCTAAAAGGTCTTATCCTCACCTTTTGTTCCAGTGTGCTGAGCCCTGAAGGAAAAAATAAAATCGGCGGTGAAATGGATCAGTCGGCGTGTCACCGAGCAGTTCCGCAAAGCAGTACTATACCGCCCAATGATCCAGGACGCGAAGATGCTGAAGGCAAGAGCTGAAAGGCGATGAAGCAGTGCGAATGGCGGGTCGCCGAGTGTATCGGTGATCCCAACTAACTACGCCGAATGGCTCCTTCACAGCACATTTTATGAAAACTATAAATACTAGTTCAGTTTTTATTCTTAGGAGTTAGTTTTAGTTGTATTAAGTTTAGAATACAATTTTGAGAGACAATATTCTCTCTAAGTTTGGAGAGGATTTTTGAAGAACTTGAAGATTCAAAGGGTTTCAACTCCAAGATTTTGGAAACTGATATTGGTAGAACTTTTTATCTCTTTTACATGTGTAGCTAAAACCCCAATTCTTGGGGTGTGATTTTGTGATTATGGGTTAGATTATCTGTTGGGTCTTACTTGTTAATGATTTATTTGTTGTTTACATGTGATTTCATTTAGTAGTTGTGGTGGAACTTAATGAAATTGTAGTTGCAAATATGATTTCACCTTTGTGTTTTCGGCTTGCTCGAGAGAGAGGTCATAAAACTAATACTACTAAATTGATGACCGATGGGATTGGGTCGACATGAGGTTCAACTCGACAGAGTGAACCCTAGTCCTTCTCCCACACACTCAACTCGAGAGAGTGAGTGGGCTAAGGCGGAGGCTGTTCTTCATACGGCAACTCGATGATCGAGAGAAACCGAGTTGATTCGGGGTAAGTTACTCGAGAGAGAATTTACCCCACTATAGTCTAGCCTAGTCACAAATATTCAACGGGTTTATTATCAAAAGCATGTACCCAATAGTTTAGTTTATCCCGTATTCCTATCACATCTCAAGAATCTCATCTCTTTGATTAATACTCTTTCCATTTTTTCTGTATTATTTGTTTACTTATGACAAACCCCCATTGATAATTGATGCTTGTGTCACCCTTTAGATTTAAAATGTTTATATTTGATAATGTTTTTAGCTATGAATAAATAGAACTTAATTTTATTTTTCTATTAATTCTCAAAACCACTCCCTTGGGACTCGACCCCAACCCTTGGTTGGGTTACTTTACTATTGTACGATCGTAGACACTTGCATTGGAAGTTGTGTCGTGATTACACAAACATCATCTGCACAACTCAATGATCAATACCGGGAAAGGAAGTGAGGTCTGGCGCTGCTTTGCATGCATGAGAATCTCTGAGGCAATGATCATCCCCAAATTTATCATAGTTTCCTTTATGATGCAACCCGGACAGGCAGCCTTAGCAAGGCGAAGGATTGACTTCTTCAGGGATGGCATAATTGTACTGCTGATAAAGCCGAACCAAAATCTTACAGCAACGTTCATGTCTTTCTTTTCAATTGGGGCCCCTTCTGCCAACCACTTTGGAGTACCATCTAAGATTAATGGGGCTGACAACTTTTTCATCTTCTCCAGCTTCTCTGTTCTGATCAAGTTCTGGCAGTGATCATTAATACTCGTGGACATGCCCTAGACTGTGTTGATAGCATCACTGTCACAAGTTACCTTTTCACCTCTGACAACCACGTAGGTGACTTCTTTGAAAGCTGCTGCTTGCTTCTTCCTCTGGGATTCAATGCACCGTATGCACTGTAGAATTCTCTAACCCAGCTCGGAATATAAGGACCATGGGTTTCTGTGAAGATTTGGAACTTGGGTGTTTCAGGCAATCCATTTTCTCCGGGTGCCTATCGATAACCCCATCTATGGATAGACACTTTTCCTCAAGGATCGTCCTCAGCCCCTCAGTCTTTAATCTATTCATTGACTTGGGTGGAGGACCCTGTACCGGAGGTGCCAGGACCATTACTTGTTCTGGGACTGGAGTAATAGGGGTAGTAGGTTGTGGATTCCTGATCCTAGATGGATCATTCCTCTTTTTAGATTGTACCTCCTCCCTCTGTGCTATGACAAGCTCATCATCCTCAGTCTCTATAGTTTGAGGCTCCTGATACTCATCCTCACCTTCAGATGGGCTGAGGTAAGTAGAATAAATGCCATCGCTGTCTGAGCTTGCTTCCGATAACTCAGATGCCTTGCATTTACCTTTTTCTTTCCCACCAGTTGTGGACAGTTTTGTGGCTTTACCCCTAGATGCAACTGCATTCTTATTCAGTATAATCCCCTTTGCTTTCCCTTGGCGTGGCATGTTTCTCCCATCAACTTTAGACCTAGCCATGTCTGCAATCATAGTGGGAAAAGCTAGATATACTTAATCAATTTCATAGAGAAGCAGTTGCAGAAGGACTCGCCGAGTCGCCAAATCACCTTGGTGAGCTGAATCGGGCTCGCCAAAAGAGTTGGCTCAAATATTTTGGCAAGTCGGCGAAGGGAAAAACCTTTCGGTGAATCGCTGATCCCATTCAGTGAGCAAGGGATAGTTCGCCGAAAGTTACAGTGCATAAAAGGTTCAGGGGTGCAGACAAAGAGCGATCAAGAATACTCTCGACGAGTCGTCGAGTGCTTTCGGCGACCTTGTGATTCTCACCGAAAGTTACAGTATTCAACTATCAAATAAAGCATGAAATTAAAGGCGAGATGGGGACATTAGGCGAATCACCGAGTGGTTTGGTGAGCTCGACCTAGCTCGACAAACGGCCCAACGTGCCTATTTTCAACCCAACTTCTCGAATTCGACCACGCAACCCCTGAAAACAAAATTAATAGTTGCACTAGTTCAATTAAGCTCAGACCCATAACACCCATCACCCCAGAATACTCAGACTTCTCCCATTTTTGCCAAACTAAACAACATGCAAGCACAACCACACAAAATTTAATCATTTCAACGCACAAGCATACGAGATTTCAAAAATCATGACAAAATGGGCAAGATTCTCAAATTAAGATAGGCGTTTGAACAATCTAATCTTATCAGAGAGGCCCAACACACGACAATACGATAATATCATTTGCATAAGAGAACAAATTACTGACAATAAGTTTGGGGTTCGGAAGACCAACCTTTGGTGCTGATTGAATACTTTGAAATGCTAGGCGGCAATGAAATCAAACTCCGAGCACAGATCAACTCTAATAATACTCTAAAAATGTAATAAATATAGAAACTAGAGTGCGGGTGTGAGTTTGGGAAAATAAAGAGTAAGGGAAAATGAAAGGGTTTGAAATTTAAATCCTTGTCTCTCTTTAAAACCGTCCAATTTTCGCCCACTCGACGATATGCCGAGTGGTCACTTACCCCGCCGACTTTTACAGGACCTTCAGTTACTTGGGTTTTAAACGGCAGACAACATCGCGATCGCCAACCTAGTCGGCGAATCGCCAAGTTGCTCCTAGGATCACCGAGTTTAACAGGCTCCAAGTTAAAATTGTGTTGAGCCAAACAACAGATCAACTCGGGCACGCCGACCTCTTTGTCGGTGCGCCGACTGGAACATTCGCTTACCAACCTGCACTTTTCAAACACTTTCTTCACTCAAACCTGCACAATCAACACACCATTATTTCTAAAATAACAATTTAAAGCGATAAAACCTTGGGTTGCCTCCCAAGAAGCGCCTTAGTTAACGTCGTGGCACGACGCATGACCTTACTCAAACTCCATTATTAGGGTTAGCCCTAGTGTCACTAGGTAACCCCAATTGCTCATTTGGGTGGAGATGAGGCACTACATGACTCATGAGTGTTTTGATCAGTTGAATAGAGCTCGAGTGAGAGCCAATCATTTGATTTAACACTTCAATATTCTCTTTCATCTCCTCTAGCACTCTATCTTGCTCAGTGATCTTTTGGAGAATGATTAGTAGTGTATCCTCGATATGACTGTTCTCACTGTCTTTAGACTTTCTCCGCTCATGAGGGGCATCTACCTCCCTTTTCTTTTGCACTGGACTTCTATCTCTGATATTTTTGTAGCCAAATCTCCAACTGAGTTACCAGTGAAGCTAACATGAAGTCTCTCTCAACCTCTTGATTTGTCTTAGCCAATTTTCCACCATTTCTATCGGCCATGCTTCAAGTATCTGCTTATAATGGCAACGCAAAGAAAAACAAAACTAAAAATTAAGTAAGTAAACTACGACTAACAAAAGCGAAATTCGACTCAAATAATAATTCTCAAGTAACACCACTCCCCGGCAACGACGCCATTTTGATGTTTGCATAATCAAGACACAACTTCCAATTCAAGTGTCTATGATCATACAATAGTAATATAACCCAACCGAATGGGTTGGGGTCGAGTCCCAAAGGAGCGGTTTCTGAGAATTAAGAGTCAAGCACGAATATTTTATAGTTAACCATAGCTAAAAATATTATCGAATAAAAACATCATAAATTAAGGGGTTGACACGAATGTCAATTATCAATGGGGGGTTTGTAGTTAATTAACAACTAAAATAGCGAAAATACAAAGATGCGAATATAGGGAGACGAGATTCTTTGGATGTGATAGGAATATGGGATAAACTACACAATCGGGTAAATGCTATTGATAGTCAATTTCTGAACATTTGTTACTAGTCTAGACTTTAGTGGGAGTAAATTCTCTCTGGAGCAACTTACCCCGAATCAACTCGGTTTCTCTCGAAAACCGAGTTTCCGCTTTTAAGCACAGCCTCCGCCTTTGTTCATTCACTCTATCGAGCTGAATGTGTGGGAAAAGGCCTAGGATTCACTCTCTCAAGCTGAAATCCACGACGACCCAATAATTACCAGCTATCAATTTAGTAGTCTTAGTTTTAAAACCTCTTTCTCGAGCAAGCCAAAAACGCTAGGATGAAATCGTAATTGCAACTACAATCTCATTAAGTTCAAACACAACTACTAAATGAAATCACATTTAAACAACAAATAGACTAACAATAAGCAATACTCAATAGGAAATTTAACCCATATTCACAAAATCACATCCCAATAATTGGGGTTTTACCTAGACATAGAGAAAATGAAGAAAATGATACCAAATCGAAATAACATCAACTGGGTATGATTTATATTCACTTCAATCGAGTCTAAGATGAAAAATCTTCAACACCCACTTCCAATTTCTTGGAATTAGAAGTCTTCAAATCTTCAAAAGCTAAGAACAAGGTCTCTCTACTTGAAACTTAGAAAAATAAAATGTTGTATCTGATATTTGCATACTAAGATAAAAATTCAAACTAGTATTTATAGTTGTCTAAAAATGTGCAGCAAAGGATCACTCAGCGTGTTAGTCGTAAGCGCCGATGCACTTGGTGATCCGCACTTTGGTCTGCTTCTTCGCCTTTCAGCTTTTGCCTTCAGCATCTTCGCGTTCTGGATCATTAGGCGATTGAGTACTGCTTCGCAGAACTGTTCAACAACGCGACGACTTCTCTTTTTCATTGCCGACTTGATCTTTTCCTTCAGGGCTCAGCACACTGGAACTTTGGGCGAGGTTGAGGTCATTCGGCGACTCGCCTAATGATTTAGGCAATCCTCATGCCTTCTTTTCTTCGTCTTTTCAGCCGTTTTGTTCCTTTTTGCCAAGTAGTGTCCATGCTTTGCGTCAAACTCCAAATACCTGAAATTAAGGATTTACATCAGTTATTGAGACAAAATATGCATTTGAGGACACTAATTCTATTAAAATGAGTCCAAATTTTGGAATCATCAGGACCCTAAAGCCTAACCTCCAAGACACCAAATAAAAACCAAGTTGCCAAAATGATGGTGACCTACGGAAGGGGTCCACGCCTTATAGGTCCATCCACGCCCCGTGGATGGCCTCCATAGGTCAGGACCCCAAGTGACCACTCTCTGTCCCAGACCACACCCATGGGATCCGTGGATCACACCTGCAAAAGCTGTCAAGGGTTCGACCTATATGTTGGTGATTTGGTAAATTCATTTTAAGTCTAGTTTAGTTGGGGGATGGTTATTTTGGGTTAATTATGGTATTTTAAGAGTATTAAAAGTATTAAAATCTATTTATAACTCATTATTTTCAAAACACCCCAAAGTTAGAAACCTCTCTTCCCAAAAGTTCTCTCTCTTGAAACCTCCATTGGAGGTGAATGATTCAAGCTTCCAAGATCAAGACTTCACGTTTTTCAAGGGATTTTCATGTATTTCTTCCATTAAAGGTATGGTGGTCTTCATCCTTGACTTATTATCTTTCAAGGAGCTAGTTTCAAAAGTGATTTCAAGTCTCCAATGTTTTCCCAAAATCCCTAAATTTCAATCTATGCGTGGGTTCGATTCAAAACAATTTATAAAGGCTTTATTGTATTGAATTATGAATGAATTGTGGATTTAAAGATGAATTAAGATTATTTCTTCCTAGGACCCATTTTTTTCCCCAAATTCCTAAGTTGTGATTTGTGATTGGGAATTGGTTGATTATGAAGTATGTGAATTATTTATGTGTTTATGGATATATAATTCTGAAATTATGTTATTACTCTTTCCTAATTGTATTGATATATGGTGTGTGGGTGAATTTAATCCATGGCTTTTAAAGGCAAGATGTGAAGGTTAAGGTATGATTATGATGTGAAGGATATGTATGTGAATTCAATGATAGTGTGATGATCATGTTTAGAACGTAATTGCATTTAGAGTGAAATCATATTCTATATTAACACACATGAATGATGATGATGATGGAATATGTAGGGTTCTATAATGTAATGTTGTCTATTATGAATTGGTAGGCTTAGGCATCCTTTCTTGTATAATTGAACATAATGTGAATGATGTAACTTGAATTGGTAGGCTTAGGCATCCTTTTCTTGTATAATGAATGTATCTTAAATTAATGTCTTGAATTGGTAGACCTAATGTTGGTAGCCTTTTATGAATGAATGAATGATGACGTATTCTAGGCTAAACCTTGGATCGGTAGACCCAATGTTGGTATCCCTTCATAATGAGTCTAGGAACTAATGTGATGTTAAACCTTGAAGGGGTAGACCTATTGGTGGTGGCCTTTTCTAGGAAAGTCAATGAACTATCCTTGTAATATACCTTGAAGCGGTAGACCTAATATTTATGGCCCTTTAATGTGTAATATACTTTGGGTTGGTAGGCCTAATGTTGGTGGCCCTCTCAAGTATGATAATGTAATGTAAATGAAACTACTCTATGGGAATGTAGGCTAAGCACCAAAAGAATATGGTAAGATGGAGGTTCTTCCTACGTTAGGCTGGATTTCAATGATCATCTTTCTTATCCCTTAACTATGTGCCCACATAGGTCTAGCTAGTGGATCCACCTAAGCTAATGTTATCGGTTTTACCTTGGGCAAGTAGAACACCTGTGTGGGGTTATATGACACCGGATTCCATGGTTAGCTCATATGGTCTATGTCAATTAAACTCTTATTCCCATCATGTGAGATGTGCATTATGGTTTCTTGAGGAGTTTTATGAAGCGTGGGGGGTAGTATGGGATGCCATCATTGCATTGCACAAGTAGGCTTTGAGAGGGTCATAGTGAGTTCTCTAAGTCTTAATGGCTATTGTATAAATGTATCCTAAATGAAGTTAATGAAGAATGTTGACTTATATGCTTAATGAGATGATGCATGCTATACTTGGATTGCATTATGAGTTACTTCCTTGTTATGGCTTATCGTATATGAGTGTGCCTTGCCTATGGGGACCTCAAAGGAGTACTTAGTGTGAGTTGTAGTATGGGATGCTACTTGCACATTACACAAGTATGACTTAGGCTTGTCTTAGGTGATGCGCCTAATGTGATGATATGACTTATGTAAGGTTTATGTCTCTTATGTATGAGTATTGTGTAAATATGGAAAGGTTGAATTGTAAGTTCACTTTTGGTGACCTTAAGGTGAAACTTTAGTGTGGATGGTGGTATGGGACAATATCCATACATTGCACAAGGTATAGCTTGAGGGTTACTTGAGGTGAAGGCTTAAGGTGAAGGTAATGGTGTACATATTGATTATGTCTATAATGTGGTAAAATGACTTGTATGTTGGTTATGTTTGAATATTATGCCTCTTATACTTATTTTCATGAAGTTTTATCAAAATGGAATATATCATGACTTTCAAATAAAATATCCGCTTTAAGCATTTTTTTGCATGGCTATCATAGTTAGTACTTAATGTGCTAACCCATATTCTTCTATGTTTACTACAAGTGTAGGTTCCAGCAAGTGAGTTGCTTTCCCTAGTTGAAGCTTGGATTAGAGATTCTCCAAGACTAAGTGGCATGTCCTCATAGATTGACATGGTATCGGAGCATAAGATTTTGGAAATGGTTTTTAGGGTTGATGTCTCACAAGCCACGTGTAGTAGAGTCTTGTTCATTGGTGTGAGTCGGGACACATTTATGAGCGAGAGGCTATAGGACGTTAGGAAGTTACACTTCTTTTATATTCTTAAAGTCGTGCCTTAGAGTTTAGCTCTATAAGTGTCCTTTTCCTAATCCTTTTCTTGTGTTTATAGGATATGAATACAAGAAGGATTACCGCAAAGAGAGTGGAAGAGGAGATTGTGAATGAGGGAGTTCTTCCTCAAGTTCCCTAAGAGCCTCAAGGTCCTCAAGGTGACCAAGTTCCTCAAGGCAACCAAGTTCCTGTTGAAGATTCGGCTATGTCCAATGAGGAAGTTAGGTCGGTTCTTTTGATGATGGCTCAAGACGTAACTATTCAAGATAAAGCCATGATGGCTCAAGCTACTAGGGGTGTTGAGGAAAATGTTAACCCCATTGTGAATACTATGGCTTCTAGGTTGAGAGACTTTGTGATGATAAATCCTAGGTTCTAAGTTGGGGGAGGATCCCCAAGTGTTTTTGGATAAGGTGTATAAGATAGTGAATGCTATGGGAGTGACTTCTATTGAAAAAGCAGAACTTTCCGCCTACCAATTGAAAGATGTTGCCCAAATTTGGTTTACTCAATCAAAGAGTAATAGGCCGGTAGGAGCGAGGTATATAGATTGGGAATTGTTCAAGGAAGCTTTCCTTGGTAGATACTTTCCCCATGAGAAGAAGGAATTTAAGGTGGAGGAGTTTATAAACCATAGGAAAGGTAGTATGAGTGTGGAGGAGTTTTTCTTGAAATTTACCCTATTGTCTAAGTATGATCCATCTGTGGTGTCCAACCCTAGGGATGAGATGAGTAGGTTTGTGACCATTGTATCCGACCTAGTTAAGGAAGAGTGCCATACAACAATGCACCATGATGACATGCACAATTCTAGACTTTTGATGTATGCTCAATCTATTGAGGAATCCAAACATAAGAGGAAGAATAGGGATTTGAAGAGGTCTAGGCCTGATGAGCAAGGTCAACCTAGGTTCAAGAAGAGAGCTCCAAACTAAGTTTCTTCAAGTACTCCTAAGGTTAAGTAGGAGAGAGGTAGTGAACCTCCATTTGCTTAACCTACTTGCCACAATTGTGGAAAAAAGCATCATGGGAAGTGCCTAGCCAATACTAATGGGTGCTATGGGTGTGGAAAAAGTGATCATCAATTGAGAAATTTCCCTACTCTTACGACCAAAGGAAGGGAGGCCAAACAAGCTTCTCTTGATGGACCGGATCCCAATGCTCCAAGGAAGAATTGTTTCTATGTGCTTCAAGCTAACAAGGACAAATGAGCTAATCCAGATGAAGACACCGGTAAGTGATAGTTCCTCATGGTTGTGAATGTTGTATTGAGGTTCCTATGTTGTTTTCATGTTAGCCTTAGTTGGGTTTTCTCCTAAGTGGAGGATAGTATGTTGAATAGTAAGGTTGTTGAGAGTTTTTGTATCCTTATCTCTTTCCTTCTATTCTAATTCAAGCTTGAGACCAAGAGTTCCTTCTAGCTTGTTTCATGTTTTGGAGTCATGTGTGAATATGTGTTTCCATGGTTTCCTTATGTTATGCATGTTCTTAATGAGTTTATGTTTGAATGAGAAATTGAGTTTCTATGAATTATGTTCCTCATGTTAATGTGCATTTAGTTTGAGTTGCATATATGCTTCATGAGGTGAATTGTGGAACTTGCCTAAATGTGCTTTTATGAAGAACTTGCATAATGTGCCTAATGATGAGCATGATATGAGTTGGAGAAGGTAATTCCTCCAATGTAATGATTAATGTTGAAGCTTTCATGCATAATGAGTTTGTGGATACAATTTCTACTTTCTTGAGTTGCATGGAGTCTGTTTGAGATGGAGATGATGTTTCCTTCTAGTTTTATGAATTGTTTATGATGTTGCATGCATGATGGGCTGCTATTCTTGAGTCTTTAATCCCCTTAATGTGTTTAAAGTGTCATTCGAGGATGAATGTTCCTAAGTGGGGGATAATGTAACGACCCTTAAAATGAATAGGTGAAACTAGAGCCTAACTAGTGTGTCTTTGAGTTTGGTGTGAGGTTTGAGGTGTTAATATGTTTTCCCAAGCTTTGGTTGTGAGGTTTAGGGGTTAAACGTCAAGGTACGACCCCTCGAAGATCAACCAAGGGTCCTTGAGGAGGACCCTAAAGCCTAACCCCCAAGACCCCAAAGAAAAACCAAGTTGCGAAAATGAGGGTGAACTATGGAAGAGGTCCACGCACCGTAGGTCCATCCACACCCCGTGGATGGCCTCCATAGGTCAGGGCCCCAAGTTACCACTCTCTGAACCAGACCATGCCCATGTAGGACGGTCCATGGATCACACCTGCAAAAGCTGCCAAGGGTTCGGCCTATGTGGGGGTGATTTGGTAAATTCATTTTAAGTCTAGTTTAGTTGGGGGACGGTTATTTTGGGTTAATTATGGTATTTTATGAGTATTAAAAGTATTAAACTCTATTTGTAACTCATTATTTTCAAAACACCCCAAAATTTGAAACCTCTCTTCCCAAAAGTTCTCTGTAGAAACCTCCATTGGAGGTGAAGGATTCAAGCTTCCAAGATCAAGACTTCAAGTTTTTCAAGGGATTTTCGTATATTTCTTCCATTAAAGGTATGGTGGTCTTCATCCTTGACTTATTATCTTTTAAGGAGCTGATTTCAAAAATGATTCCAAGTCTCCAAGTTTCCCCAAAAACCCTAGATTTCAATCTAAGCATGGGTTCGATTAAAAATGATTTATAAAGGATTTATTGCATTGAATTATTAGTGAGTTGTAGATTTAAATATAAATTAAGATGATTCTTCCTAGAACCTATGTTTTGCCCCAAATTTCTAATTTGTGATTGGTGATTGGGAATTGGTTAATTATGAAGTATGTGGGTGAATGTGATCCATGGCCTTGAAAGGCAAGATGTGAAGGTTAAGGTATGATTACGATGTGAAGGATATGTATGTGAATTCAATGATAATATGATGATCATGTTTAGAATCTAACTGTCTTTAGATTGAAATCATATTCTCTATTAACACTCATGAATGATGATGATGATGGAATGTGAAGGGTTCTATAATGTAATGTTGTATATCTTGAATTTGTAGGCTTAGGCATCCTTTTCTTGTATAATTGAACATAATGTAACTTGAATTGGTAGGCTTAGGCATCCTTTTGTTGTATAATTAATGTATCTTGACTTAATGTCTTAATGTCTTGAATTGGTAGACCTAATGTTGGTAGCCTTTCATGAATGAATAAATGATGACGTATTCTAGGCTAAACCTTGGATCGGTAGACCTAATGTTGGTATCCCTTCATGATGAGTCTAGGAACTAATGTGATGTTAAACCGTGAAGTGGTAGAACTAATGGTGGTGGCCCTTTCTAGGTAAGTCAATGAGCTATCCTTGTAATATACCTTGAAGCGGTAGACCTAATATCGGTGGCCCTTTAATGTGTAATGTACTTTGGGTCGGTAGGCCTAATGTTGGTGGCCCTCTCAAGTACGATAATGTAATGTAAATGAAACTACTCTATGGGACTGTAGGCTAAGCACCAAAAGGATATGGTAAGATGGAGGTTCTTCCTATGTTAGGCCGGATTTCAATGAACATCTATCTTATCCCTTAACTATGTGCCCACATAGGTCTAGCTAGTGGATCCACTTAATCTAATGTTACCGGTCTTACCTTGGGTAAGTAGAACACCTTTTTACGGTGTGGGGTTATATGACACCGGATTCCATGGTTAGCTCACATGGTCTATGTCAGTTAAACGCTTATTCCCATCATGTTTGATGTGTGAGTTGTAGTATGGGATGCTACTTGCACATAGCACAAGTATGACTTAGGCTTGTCTAAGGTGATGGTCCTAATGTGATGATATGACTTATGTAAATTTTATGTCTCTTATGTATGAGTATTGTGTAAAGATGAAAAGGTTGAATGGTAAGTTCATTTTTGGTGACCTTAAGGTGGTACTTTAGTGTGGAGCGAGGTCTATATATTGGGAATTGTTCAAGCAAGCTTTCCTTGGTAGATACTTTCCCCGTGAGAAGAGGGAATGTAAGGTGGAGGAGTTTATAAACCTTAGGCAAGGTAGCATGTGTGTGGAGGAGTATTCCTTGAAATTTACCCTATTGTCTAAGTATGCTCCATCTTTGGTGTCCAACCCTAGGGATGAGATGAGTTGGTTTGTGACCGGTGTATCTGACGTAGTTAAGGAAGAGTGCCATACGGCAATGCTCCATGATGACATGAACATTTCTAGACTTATGGTGTATGCTCAATCTATTGAGAAATCCAAAATTAAGAGGAATAATAGGGATTTGAAGAGTGTAGGCCCGATGAGCAAGGTCAACCTAGGTTCAAAAATAGAGCTCCAAACCAAGATTCTTCAAGCACTCCTAAGGTTAACCAATATAGAGGTAGTGGACCTCCATTTGCTTAACCTACTTGCCATAATTGTGGAAAGAAGCATCATAGGAAGTGCCTAGCCAATACTAGTGGGTGCTATGGGTGTGGAAAAAGTGATCATCAAGTGAGAAATTTCCCTACTCTTACGGCCAAAGAAAGGGAGGCCAAACAACCTACTATTGATGGCCTGGATCCCAATGCTCCAACAAAGAATCATTTCTATGTGCTTCAAGCTAACAAGGACAAAGGAGCTAATCCGGATGAAGGCACCGGTAAGTGATAGTTCCTTATGTTTGTGAATGTTGTATTGAGGTTCCTATTTTTTTTTCATGTTAGCCTTAGTTGGGTTTTCTCCTAAGTGAGGGATAGTATGTTGAATAGTAAGGTTGTTGAGAGTTTTTGTATCCGTATCTCTTTCCTTCTATTCTTATTCAAGCTTGAGACCAAGAGTTCCTTCTAGCTTGTTTCATGTTTTGGAGTCATGTGTGAATATGTGTTTCCATGGTCTCCTTATGTTATGCATGTTCTTAATGAGTTTATGTTTGAATGAGAAATTGAGTTTCTATGAATTATGTTCCTCGTGTTAATGTGCATTTAGTTTGAGTTGCCTATAAGCTTCATGAGATGAATTGTTGAACATGCCTAAATGTGCTTTTATGAAGAACTTGTATAATGTGCCTAATGATGTTATGATGAGCATGATATGAGTTGTAGAAGGTAATTCCTCCAATGTATTGAGTAATGTTGAAGTTTTCATGCATAATGAGTTTGTGGATATAGTTTCTACTTTCTTGAGTTGCATGGTGTTTGTTTGAGATGGAGTTGATGTTTCCTCCTAGTTTTGTGCATTGTTTATGATGTTGCATGCATGATGGGCTGCTAGTCTTGATTAGTTAACCCCCTTAATGTGTTTAAAGTATCATTCGAGGATGAATGTTCCTAAGTGGGGGATAATGTAATGACCCTTAAAACGAATAGGTAAAACTAGAGCCTAACTAGTGTGTCTTTGAGTTTGGTGAGAGATTTGGGGTGGTAATATGTTGTCCCGAACTTTGGTTGAGGGCGTTAGGGTTTAAACGTCAAGGTACGGCCCCCCAAATACCAACCAAGGGTCCTTGAGGAGGACCCTAAAGCCTAACCCCTAAGACCCCAAAGAAAAACCAAGTTGCCAAAATGAGGGTAACCTACGGAAGGGGTCCACTCCCCATAGGTCCATCCACACCCCGTGGATGGCTTTCGTAGGTCAGGGCCCAAAGGGACCACTCTATGACCCAGACCACGCCCATGCAGTACGGTCCGTGGATCACACCTGCAAAAACTGTCAAGGGTATGTGGGGGTGATTTGGTAAATTCATTTTAAATATAGTTAGTTGGGGGACGGTTATTTTGCGTTAATTATGGTATTTTAAGAGTATTAAAAGTATTAAACTCTATTTCTAACTCATTATTTTCAAAACACCCCAAAGTTTGGAACCTCTCTTCGCAAAAGTTCTCTCTCTAGAAACCTCCATCGGAGGTGAAGGATTCAAGCTATCAAGGTCAAGACTTCAAGTTTCTTAAAGAATTTTCGTGTATTTCTTCCATTAAAGGTATGTTGGTCTTCATCCTTGACTTATTATCTTTCAAGCAGCCAATTTCAAAAGTTATTCCAAGTCTCCAATGTTTCCCCAAAACCCTAGATTTCAATCTATGCATGGGTTCGATTCAAAATGATTTCTAAAGGCTTTATTTCATTGAATTATGAGTGAATTATGGATTTAAATATGAATTAACATGATTTATTCCTAGAACCCATGTTTTCCCCCACATTCCTATGTTGTGATTTGTGATTGGGAATTGGTTGATTATGAAGTATGTGAATTGTTTATGTATTTTTGGATATAGAATTTTGAAATTATGCTATTACTCTTGCCTAATTGTATTGATCTAAGGTTTGTGGGTGAATGTGATCCATGGCCTTGAAAGGCAAGATGTGAAGGTTAAGGTATGATTACAATGTGAAGGATATGTATGTGAATTCAATGATAGTATGATGATCATGGTTAGAATGTAATTGTTTTTAGATTGAAAGAATATTCTCTATTAACACTCATGAATGATGATGATGATGGAATGTGAAGGGTTCTATAATGTAATGTTGTATATCTTGAATTGTTAGCCTTAGGCATCTTTTTTTTTGTATAATTGAAGGTAATGTGAATGATGTAACTTGAATTGGTAGTCTTAGGCATCCTTTTCTTATATAATGAATGTATCTTGACTTAATGTCTTAATGTCTTGAATTGGTAGACCTAATGTTGGTAGCCTTTTATGAATGAATGAATGATCGGTAGACCTAATCTTGGTGGACCTTCATGATAAGTCTAGGTACTAATGTGATGTTAAACCTTGTAGTGGTAGACCTAATTGTGGTTGCCCTTTCTTGTGTGAAATGATGAACCTTGAAGAAGTAGATCTAATGGTGGTGGCCCTTTGTAGGAAAGTCAATGAGCTATCCTTGTTATATACCTTGAAGCGGTAGACCAAATGTTGGTGGCCCTTTCATGTGTAATGTACTTTGGTTCGGTAGGCCTAATGTTGGTGGCCCTCTCAAGTACGATAATGTAATGTAAATGAAACTACTCTATGGGAATGTAGGCTAAGCACCGAAAGGATATGGTAAGATGGAGGTTCTCCCTATGTTAGGCCGAATTTTAATAAACATCTTTCTTATGCCTTAACTATGTGCCCACATAGGTCTAGCTAGTGGATCCACCAAAGCTAATGTTACCAATCTTACCTTGGGAAAGTAGACCACCTTTTTACGGTGTGGGGTTATATGACACCGGATTCCATGGTTAGCTCACATGGTCTATGTCAGTTAAACGCTTATTCCCATCATGTGAGATGCGCATTATGATTTCTTGAGAAGTTCTATGAAGAGTAGGTGGTAGTATGAGATGCCATCCATGCATTGCACGAGCAGGCTTTGAGAGAGTCATAATGAGTTCTCTAAGTCTTAATGGCTAATGTATGAATGTGTCCTAAATGAAATTAATGAAGAATGTTGACTTATATGCTTAATGAGATGATGCATGCTATACTTGGATTGTATTATGAGTTACTTCCTTGTTATGACTTATCGTATATGATGTGCCTGGCCTATGGGGACCTCAAAGGAGTACTTAGTGTGAGAAGTAGTATGGGATGTTACTTGCATATTGCACAAGTATGACTTAGGGTTGTCTTAGGTGATGGTCCTAATGTGATGATTGATTGAATAACGTTATGAAGGCACTTCATCCAATATTAAGTGCCAATGATCGTTCAATAGTAATATAACCCAACTAGTGAGTTGGGGTCAAGTCCCAAGGGAGTGGTTCGTACTAAAAAATCAACAGAAAAGCATAAATATGCTCAAGTCAATCATAGCAAAACACATTTACGAAGAAAAACATAATTCAAGTATAGGGTGACACAAGTGTCAAATATCAAAGGGGGTTTATTTGTAACTAGCAACTAAAACAGTAAATAACACAAAAATACGAATATGGAGATGGGATTCTTGGGATGTGATTGGATTATGGGCTAAGGTTAACAACCGGGTAATTGCAATTAATAGTAAACAGCTGAAAATCATTGAATAAGCTAAACTTTAGTGTGGTTAAACTTTCTCTCGAACAATTTACCCTGAATCAAATTGATTTCTCTCGAACACCAATAAGCAGCAATAAAGCACAACATTCTCTTTAGTCCGTTAACTCTCTCGAGCTGAATGTGTGGAAAAGGGTTTAGAATTCACTCTCTCGAGATGAACCCATGATAACCCAATACCCACAGACCATCTATTAAGTAATTTTGGTTTTAAAACCTCTCTCTCGAGCAAGCCAAAAACATAAAGTTAAGATTGTATTTGCAAGTACTACCCATTAAATTCAATGACAATTACTGAACGAAATCACTTTTAAATAGCAAATAAACTATCAATTAACAATAACCAGCAGTTAAATCAACCCATAATCACACCACAATAATTGGGGTTTTAGCTAGACATAATAAAAAGGTAAAAATCATTACCAAGTTGTGTTTCCATCAACTGGTTAGGATTGCTATAGTCTTTACAAAGGTCTAAGATGAAGAATCTTCAACACCCACTTCCAATTTCTTAGAAATGGAAATCTTCAAATCTTCAAAGCTAAGGAAATATTATCTCTCTATTTAGTTCTAAGTTAGAAACTTCAAAAACTGAATAATAATATGATTCAACCAAAGATAAGATTCAATACTAAAAATTTAAACAACTATTTATAGTTGTCAAAAAGTTGTGCTGCGAAGGACCAGTCGAAGCAATAAGTCGGGATCACTGATCCACTCGGCGATCCGCCCTTTAGTCATTTGTATCGCTGTTTTTCTTTTGCCGTCAGATCTTCGAGGTTCTGTAACTTTGGCCGATATGGCACTGCATCGCGGAACTGTTCGGTGACTCACCGACTGCTCCTTTCTCTCGCTGACTACATTTTCTCCTTCAGGGCTTGGCACTCTAGAACATTAGGCGAGACCATGGCTGTTTGGCGACTCGCCTAATGGGTTAGACGATCCTCAGGCCTTCTTTTCTTCGTTCTTTCAGCTGCGTTGTTCCTTTTTGCTCAATAGTGTCCATGCTTTGTCCCTCAATCCAAATACCTGAAATTCAAGGATTTACATTAGTTATTGGCACAAAATATGCATTTTGGACACTAAATCTATTAAAATAAAGCCTTAAATGATTCCAAATCATGTACTCATTGTAACACCCCAAAAGTTGCAAATTAAACTAGAGCCAAGAGCTAGGGTCTTAGAGTGTGATGTTGAGAATTTGAATCATATTTGTGACCTTATGTGCTTAAAATGAGGAGTTTAGTGGTTGAACATATAGGTATGCATTATACCTAGTAGCCTGGATGGACTTTAAGAGGTTGGAGGTGCAAGGGAAGGGCAACCACCAAGGCAAAGTGGAAAGCCTAAGCCAAAGGGCCAAGGCTGCCCAACCTTGGCAGCCACTGCCTAAGAGATCACGACCACCTTCACGACCATTGGTGTGGACCACTGTACATGAAGGGGTCCTTGAAGACTCCTTAGACACTTGGGAGGAAAGGCCAAGAAGCATAGACACTGCCCCAAGTCCACGAGGCACTTCACGAGCCGTTGCCTTGATCACTGCCCGTCAAAGTGCCCGTGAAGGTACCTTAGAGTTTGAGGGTATTTTAGGGCCATGGAAAGTTAAGAGAGCTACTGGAAATTGGAACACGGGCACCACCACGGACCTTGGTGCCCTTCAAGGACCGTCCAAGTGGCCGTGGTGCCTGGGACGGGGCTGCCAAGTTGAGGACAATTAAGTAAAATCCTATTCGACTAGGTTTAGGTGGGGTCATTTTGTATGTATTTTATTAACCTATTTAGACTATTTTAAGTATATACCCCTTAGTTTTAAGTCACTTTAGATTATAATCAATTCAAAACCCCAAATTACTCCTCTCTCAAATATTTCTCTCTCTAGAAAGAACCAAAAGCTTGAAGAAGAAGAAGAAGAAGAAGAAGAGAAGGGAAAGGGAAGCATCTTAGGTCGAATTAACCTCATTGATTCAAGTTTGTTTTAGGCATTCAAATATTATTCATCCATGGGTTCTTCCACCCACGGAGCCCCCATAGTTTTCCCCCCAATTGTGAATTCAAAAACTCAATTCAAGCTAGGGTTGTGATTACATTGTGGGTAGGGCATGGGTATGATTCCAATCAAGTGGATATCACCCAATTATGATTGAATTGTCTTTGTTTAGTGATATTATGGTGATTTCATGTGATTTATATGGTAAACCCTAATCTAGAATGATGAATGTGATATTTGTGGGTTATGCCATTAGAGGCGAGGTTGAAGGTTCATGTGGAATCTTTCTAATTCAATATTATGTGTAGTAATTGATTAAAGTTAGGGTCATATAATCATGAATTGAACTAGACTCTATTGTATATGATTGATCTTGACTTGTGAAGTTAGAATTGAACCTTTATGATCAATTAAGACTAGAATCACCTAGTAATGAATGATGTGATCAAATTACCTTGAAATCTAGGTATAAAGAAGAGAATAAGGATAGAATGAAGTAAATCTTGTGATATTAGGTTGTTGTTTTGGCTGTAGATCTAGGGCTTGAATAGATGGAAGTGATAGAATCACTTGAACATGGATGGGTTGTCAAGGACATCCTTCCATGAGAAAAGAGTGTTAAGCAAGGCTTAACAAGTAAACCTTGGGGTGTATGCTTGGCTCCAAGTGGATATTGACAATGAGATGGAGTGTCACACAAGATAGGGTCTGGACTCCAAGAAGAAATGGGAGCCACACCTAGTTGATGTGAGGACTATCCAAGTTAAAGGGGGAACTCTTACGTAGTAGAGTGTGGGTTTTCCCAAAGTTAGGTCTCATGAGATGGGAACCTTTACATAGTTGAGTTAAGGTTCTTAGTAGCAATCTACATATCCTATGAACTAAGACTTACTTAAGAGAGTATCTCATAGTGTTCTAAAGCATAATTGAACTAAGACTTACTTAAGACAGTACCTCATAGTGTTCTAAAGTTAAGAAGAAGAACTAGGTTCCAAACCAAGAAGAACTAGTAATAGTACCTAAAAGTAATACATAGCACGATTAGTATTATGGGATGCTAAGAGTGCATTGCACAAAGTATGACTTAGGGTCATTAAAGAGGAGCCTTGAGATAGGATTGGACTAGAGTTTTCTTTCCTAGATATATTTGACTAAAGGAGAGAGTCCTTAGTTAAGAGAGTGAAGTTAATAAGGAGGCCAAAGTAGGGTGGATATGACTAGGATGACTTCAAGGCTATGCTTAGTGTGAAGGGTAGTATGGTATGCCTTTCATGCATTGCACAAGTGTGTCTTGGGGTTACTTAGAAGTGTGGTACCCTTATGGCATAGAGAAGCTTTAGAGTGGACCATGTATATAGACTATGTTAAAGATGACATGAAAACCTAAGTCTTGAATATTAAGGTGGACTATGCCCAAGAGTGACCAAAGAGAGGTACTTAGCTTGGATGGTAGTATGGGATGCTATCCTTGCATTGCACAAGTATTCTTGGAGGTGGCTTGTGAAGTAGTTCTCTTGTAATAGGAAAGACCTAAGGTTGAAGGATGTCATCATGTAAGCCTAAGTAGAGGCTATGCCATGAACTTAATGTATCTCCTATGCTTATTAACTATGTCTTATGTTGACTATGTTTATATGATGCTTATATTGGAGACTATGCAATGGTTATGATGTTTATGTTATAATTATGTTATTGTCTCTTATGCTTATGTCTTATGTTGACTAACCATTTGAGATGCTCCTATGATGTTGTTTAGCTTTCATACTTAGTACGTTG
>JAJONZ010016156.1:0-23321 GCA_029582445.1 Solanum paucissectum | reverse complement strand
AGGTGGGGTGTTAAAGAATGACAAAAGTCCCACATCGGTGGTTAATGAGATGGGTGGACTCCTTATAAGGTTTGGGCAATCCTCCTCCCTTTGAGCTAGCTTTTGGGGTGTGAGTTAGGCCTAAGACCTAATTTAACAGATTGTGCTAGAACTTTTAAAATCTGAGCATGACGAATTTTTGGCTTAAAGTATTTTTGGGTTGAGCTGACGTCAACCAGTCATAGCGGTGAATTCCTTCGCTATGTCAGCACCGCTATAACGGCCTGATCCCCGATATAACGAGATGTCAAGATTTAGCAACCTAATTATGCGTCATTTTTTATTTTCCTTTCACTTTTGAAACAAGAAAATAGAAGAGGATTGGTCCAAAAACCCTCCAAAAGCATCTGGGAAAGGGAACAATGGAGGAGGGAGAACTTTGCATAAATGAGGTGTAAGGCTATGGATTTTCAATGCCCATAAATCAAAGGTTGGTTCTTCCAGAGTCATATTCATGGCAAGGTTTACCAATGGTTGCTTAGCGCTCAGGTAGTTTAGTTTTTTTTTCTTTCAATTTGATAGTTAGACCTGCTTTTACCGTATTCTATCTTATAAGCATTCAAAGACTTCATGCTTAGACTTTCGGACACAAATTTTTCTAGTGGTTTTGTTCATTGTGCTATGTGCTTGTGCATGCTTGTTTCTGCTTGTTGATTGACTCGGGTACCACGCCGGTAGGGGATATTGTTGGATTGCTCGGATACCACACCTAGTATGTTATATATAGTTGACTCGAATACCACACCCAGTATGACATTGACCGTTTGGTTTAGGTTCCTTAAGAGGACAAACTATGTGACTATGGTCCCATATGAGTGGACCTGGTGTCTTCTTGCATGAGGTAGTGGTTGCATGTTGGATCCTTGGGTGGTCCGGATTGCGTTAAAAGTGAGTTAACCTCAAGTCTAGGTGATCATGTGGGACCTGGACCATACATGTTACGGTACGTCTGCGTAAGTATTGAGAGTCCGGACTATGTATTACTTGTGAGGGTGGGGTTAAGTTAGTTGTTCATTTCATCTAAACTCTTGGGTTTCTCCTGCATATTCACTGCAAGAAAGAAGAAGCCTACATAGCAGGGGTTTATTCTACATACTACAGTGATTAGGAACCCCCACAATTTGCTATAGCGGAGGTTTCAGATACTCCCACAGTTAGTCTGTCATAATTAATCTGTAGGGATTTTTCACTAACCCCTGTAACAAGCAGCGTGGATTATTTGTGGCGGTGTGAAACCCCACAAATTGACTCTTAAAAAATTACAATTTAAATTCCAACGATCACAACCTCTAATATAGTAATAAAAAATAGTAGGGGTTGAAACCCCCAATTCATGAAATAACATTTTTCCATCAGGAAAACAATGCTCTTTGACTTGTAGGTTACTTGCTGCCAATTGCCTTAGTACCATTACGTTGATGTGTCCTAATTAATAATATTGACATGACATACACATGCAACACATGTATTTTTTCAGGTAGATCAAGCCTCAACTTAAGCATGTGGTAGGCCTTGTTATTAACATATACACTGAGATAAGTCTTGACAAAATCAGGAATAGCTATTAGCGAATAATCCAAAATTTGAAAACACACCTGGATTAATCACGAGTAGCTTAACGAGGATTTTATTGATGAGTACGGTTGATAGAATATGGATGTTAAAGCTTGAAACTTGAATTCAAGTAGAGGAAAATGGAGCACTGCTAGTCTATTTGATTCGATTTTGGTATCGATGAGAGACTTCACATTCCATTTGTGTTGCAGAAATTAGAGAAACAACAAGGTTTTTGATGTTCTTTTGGTGTAAGTGTGCTCTTGTTAAGGAAATGTTACACCTCTAGACATAGTTAAATACATATCACCATGAATGTGAAACTCGTGGAAGGTGAATGCTCTGATAACTCCGAGGTTCCCTGAATTGTTGTTTGATTCACATGGCTTCTTTAGTGAACTGTTTTAGATGAAAACTTGACCATTTTGGAAACAAGAATTAGAGTCTGACATAGTATCTAATTTCAGATTTTTCACGTTAATAAACATAATATACTCATTAAATAGTTAGGAGTCCTAATGTGGATAGAGTAATTAAAAGTCAAATCTACTCATTGAATAGGTAGGTGTCCTATCGTTTAATTTTCACTTTTAAATTTTTTTATTTTATTTTAGACTCTTACTCCTAATATAACATATTTCTTCAAAAAATTAAAATATTAGTCACGTTTACTTTGTAGTATTTTAGACTCCTAATATGGAAACTCACGTTAATTTTGTAGTATTTTATAGCTCCTAATTTTTACCGAGGCGGACCCAGGATTTCATGTGAGTGAGTTCTAAATTTTTAAAAAGAACAACGATCTTAACCTAAAATAACAATCATCAAATTAACGAACAAATACAAGTATTTAATTCACTAAAAACGAATAGATCAACAATAAAAGTTAGAACCCTAACTTTTGGAGAAAAAAGGGAAAAAGTCTGAAAAATACTCCAACTTTGGCCGAAATTGCTGTTACGATACCAAATTTTATGGTGGACCTTTTACCCCTGCACTATTTAATAGTGTATTTTAAAGGTATATATATTACGTGGACACATTACTATTTAAAATGATGCAATATTTACGATGTCCACGTAGACACATATATACCTTTAAAATACACTATTAAATAGTACATGGGGTAAAAGGTCCTTTCCAAAGTTTGGTATCATAACAACAATTTCGATCAAAGTTGGAGTATTTTTCAAACCCTTTTTCCGAGAAAAAAATTGAGTTAAACTTTTTGAATGTGAGTAGAAATCAATAGTCAGATATTGTAGTTTCAGAGTACGATACAAATACTATTTTCCTTTTTTATTTTATTTTTATTTTTTATATAAACCCACCTATGTTTTTAATTAATCCTTACCGATTTTTTATTTTTTTAAAAATTAATTACGACACAAATACTATTTCCTTACTGATGTTCTATTTTTTAATTTTTTTTTATATAAACACGCGTTTAAAAATTAATCCAAAAAAATTGTGTGACTACGGAGATTCGAACCCACATTCCGCGGGGGTGAACGATCTCGCTGGGTGCTCAACAACCACTGGGTCAAACGCTTCAGTGTGTTTCGCAGGAAATATATATATACATTGTACTTCATATTTTAATATAAATATAGGATCTACGGAAAAGCCAGTGGGTTCGGCCGAACCCCCTTCCGCTACAGTAGCTCCGCCCCTGAATTCTTAGATCAAATAATAGTATATATTTATATAGGGGACTTCTAAAAATATATTATCTTATTGTCTTATCGAATTGAGTGAATTTTTTTCATTCGTCCAAGTCGGGACCAAAAAAAATTATTATCTTAGAGAAATCATTAATTAACCGTGTATTAATTTAATAAGGTTTACTGTATTTGATTAGTTTAGTTTTATCTTGAGGTATAACTATAAAAATTATCTAATATTGTGAGTTAATTTAATGTGATGGGGATATGGTGTGAAAATAGAACCTATTAAGTGTTGATTATCTGTAGGGAAGTCAAAAGTTTCTTTTGTTCTTTTAAAAATTGCTTATTTTAAAGTTAAGATATTTGGTCAAATTTATACTGAAAAAATGAATATATACAATAGTAGTAGAAATTATTTTTAGAAAATTGAAAATAAAATTGATCAAACACAAGTACTTTAATGTTGAGAGAATATTTTTTTTCAAAATTGATTAATCGAATATAGATTGATACTTTCGAAAAAAGAACTTTCTCAAAAGATACTCTTCAAAATTAGTGGTTTAAAAACAATTGGTCAAATAATCTATTAAATTCAGATGAAAATCAACACATTCATATTTGCACGTGGCATACATGCACGTCAGAAGGACTGTTACTACCTCCAACACGTAACATACTCCCTCAATCTACTTTTACTTGTCATTATTATACAATAGTAAAAGAGGCTAAGTACCCATCATTATTATATATTTAAAGATTACACAAAAAGTATTATAAATTATATAATTAAAAACTTAAAATATTTAAAAATCATATAAAAATTCATTGTCAAATAAAAATTTAATTGACTCTCCAAATTCCAAATTCCATTTGTGCCACATAAATTGAAATAGAGGGAAGAAATACATTTCTAATAATTAAAAAGGCATTTTGAATAATTTATATATTTGCAAATAACATTAAAGGTGATAAATCACAATAATTAACAACTTAAATTATTATTATTTTTAAAAAACATAAAAAATTTAGGTCATATTTTTTTTAACTTAATAACGTTTTTAGCCTTCTTATATGAAATCGTTATCATTTAGATAGGTACAATATTTATTATAACATCAATTATCATTTTAATTAATTTTATTTTTTTTATTTTTAAATTTTATTAATTAACGTGAGATACACGTGCAAAACTCAACTATATATATTGGAATGGAAGAGGTAACGTGTATAAAAGAAGTTCCCTATAATTTTGCTATCTTTTTTAAAATTGAGGAAAGAGTAGTGTGTAATAGAAGAGTTTTAAAAGAAGTGTTATTGACTATAGTCTATAATAATTATGTAGGTAGTAGTTTTCATTACGCATGACAAAATTGAATTTTGGATCCCTTCAAATTTGACTCTGCTTTAGTTCTCTACTCACTTAATTCTTCAACACAAACCTCACACCAAGAATTTGTTTAATATTAAAGAAAATGTTTTCTTAAAACATACGTATCTTTTATTTTAGGAAAATAAGTGAATCTTTCTTTTTGTTTCCTAGTATATGGTAGGGAAGTAAAAATATTTGTATATAATATAAATATATATAATGAGAGATGGGGTGGGGTAATGGGGACGGAGCTCAGTGGCAGAGCCACCTTATAATTAAGGGTTCATTCGAACCTCTTTCGGCAGAAAATTATATAATTTATACATGCTTAAAATAATTTTTTAGGTATATGTAGTAGATGTCGAACCCCATTAATTGACTACTTCGTGTGTCCATTTTTTCATATTTTGAACCCCTTATTGAAAATCCTGGATCCGCCACTGCGGGGCTACAATAGTGAGAATGAAAACAAGGTGTGTTGGAAGGTGGAGATGATACAAGTAATGTGAAATACTATTTGTAGACTTTTGCTTTCGCTACTTCCATTAAAAGAGATATTTTTCTCATTTTTAAGAATGATTATGAATGTATTACGACAAATAATATAATTGATATATCATATAACATTATAATAAATATTTATTTATCATATTCCGACTTCATTGACGATCAAACAATATTTTTAAAAGCCTTCACGTTCATCATATTTCCTTTTTATTGTTTGAGTCTTCATGTCTGTATTGTAAAGGCGAACAATTAGCATTCCAAGCAAATAAAAAGCCCTAATTAACTCGTTTGACCGAAAAAGTACTGACTATTGAGTGGCAAAAAGATTGCTTGCGTGATATTGTTTGTATAATAATAAAACTGTATAGACAATATTCGATCTTATATTTATCTATAAACTAGTTTCGTCACACGTGTATGTCTTGTTTGAAAATATAAATTATCGAATACTATTTAAGCTCAATATTAGATAACTAAGGTTACATGAAAGAATAGTATTAACTCTTTTGTGAATAGTGAATATGAATATCACTTATTCGCCTGATCGAGCCTATAAAGATGATAAAGAATAATTGTATGTCATTGCACATCACTTATTAAAATGTTCTAAGTAAAATTTTAACGAATTAAGGGGAGTGCTATAAATAAATTTTATATATTATAATTTATAATGAATTATCTATTTATCTTTTTAAGAAAAATTAATACATGTACCAAATTTATTTTTCATCCCCGAAGAAAAATAAAAATCTTCGTTTATGTCTACCTAGAGCTGTCAAAATGGGCTGGCCCAACCCAACCCAATCCTAACGGGCTAGAGAGTTAAATGGGTTGGGACGGGCTGACCCTTTTAATTAAAGGGCCGATAAAATAGCAGCCCAACCCAGCCCTAAGCGGGCCGCGGGTTGGGACGGGTTGGCCCTTCAACCAAAAACGGACAACATTTCCTCCTAGAAAGGATACGAACATTGATGTCTGATGGACACGACATTAATACATACATAAATTCATTCATGAATTACACATACTTCAGTGAATATTTACAAAACAAATATATAATAGCCAAGATACAACATTCATAAGATTCATCCGAGCAAAAAAACATTACATGATCATTATTTTTATAAACAAGACAATAAAGGAGAAGTGAAAAATTAGGCATAAAAACAAAAGTAAAAGAGGTCAAAAATTCATAGTTATAATGGAGTAATGAACTTGGGTTAATAAGAAAATTTAGTGGGCTAATGACCCTAAAATGTAAAAGATATGTAAAAAATATAGTCTTGATTTATATTGATATTTTAAAAATATTTATTGACAAAATTTTAACAAGTAAAACACTACTTAAAATATTTATAATAAATATTTTTAAAATTCACAGCCCGCGGGCTGTCCTTTGAGGCTTGCGGGTTGGGCCTACGAGGCCAGCGGGCCAAATGAGGCTGGGCTAAAAAGCCTCGTTCCTAAATGGGCTAAAAAAATTGAGCCCAATCCCATTTAATTCAAGAATTGAGTTGGGCCGGCCTAGCGGGCCAAACCCATTTTGACGGCTCTATGTCTACCTCTTTCTATTCTTCACTTCATTATTTTATAACATTATAACATATTCTAAGGCATAATACATACTTTATTCTTAACTTGACTTCATTTAATATTTATGTCGTTTGACTTAATTTAATATTCATGTCGTTCAATTTTGAGTGTGCATAAGTAAATTTTTAAATTTATATAAAATTGAATAAATAAATATATTCATCATACATGACAATTTTGTGCCTTATATGGCGTGCGAGTATATTATATGACATATAAGACACATATATCTATTTATTTAATTTTATACAAATTTAAATGTGTACCGTATACCCCCAAGTTAGAGGTGATAGTTACGCCAAGCCAAATTAAGAATCACGTTGATGTATTAGCCTGAGTTGAACTATCCCACCAGATTGACAGAAGGGTGGCGGAAATGCTGAGTTACAGTTCTGCCGGCGTTCACATATTTGGTCTCCGGGGAATTGGGTAAGAGTATTACGAGGTGGAAATCGAACCCTAAAGTTGAAATTTCAGTAGCCAGATGTGAAATTAGTTGTTGATAAAGCTCAAATCAATATTATGGAACACCAATTTCCGAATCCCAACAGGTAATTTGATTTCCATTTCAGTCTTAAATATTTTATATTTGTGTTGATGGATGGGTGAATGAATGCAAATATCTCCATTATAGGTTATTGTTGTCAAATTCTATTTTCTGTGTTTACTTATAGTCGTATTTTGAACCACTTACTGAAAATTGTCACTTTACAGTTGGACTTATCGCTAGTATTTAGGGTAATTGGGCTGGGCATAGAGTAGCGTAGTGGTCAATGAAGTCTCATGTTCAAATTCCAACTAAGACAAAAAACACTGGGTTTTCTTTCTATCTGTTCTAGCCTTGGTACTTGCTCTAAGAAGATCTAGTAAATCAAAGTACATTATTTCCCCATTTATATAACTTTAAACTTCTCAATTTATCCTTAAATAAGAAGTTTGTGTAGTCACACAAATGGTATGACATGTTTAAAACCACATGTACCAAAAGACTTTCTTTCTTTCTTTAACAGGTAAACTCCATGTTGAGTCAAATTGAGTCACATAAATTGGTATGGAATGGAGAGAGTATAAGTTTTTATAAAAATCGTATTTAAATTATCGACATTGATTGAGCATGAGATAAGTGGTGCATGTGGACTCCTAGCTTATATGTTGGTTCGACTATCTAGACATTTGTATGTTAATGTCAAATATGGTGGAGCAGTTTATGCATTTTTCCAATTTGGAACTTTGAACGCATTAGTTACTTGATCATCTATCTTTAACCTTTAGATTTCAGATACACAACTCGTAGAGTAATGAGATGTTAATGTCTTGTCATAAAGCAATCAAAATGTGCTAGATTCATATTGTTCTTTTTATGGAGTTCGTTTCAATAATTACACTTGCTGCTGACGACATAGACACAACATTTGCTTTTGGGAAAGAAAAGTAACGAATGTGATAGCTGGCCTTTCTGCTCGGTGTGTAGGGACTAGGCATAAGACCGGTGCGAGGAGTTATGCTTTGTGGAAATATAAGTAGACTCAACAGCACATTCTTGGTAATAGCTTATCAGCTATTCAACTTTGCAAGGATTTGACTAATGATATCTATCTTCGAGTGTTCTTTACTATGAAATCTCATTCACAAAAGAGGGGCTTGGAAATGCAGAAGATTAAACAGAATATCAACTTGGGATAAAGAACTAATTTATCAATGCAGAGCTAATGAGTTCTAGCTTGATTGGTTTGATTCCCACCTCTGCTAAACCAGACAATGAAAAACAATCTCATGTTGGTATCTCATAGTGTGCTCTTTCTGAATGTTTTGGTAACCATCTTGGAAGAAAGGAAAGGGACACGGAGAGCATAGCGGAGATAACCTTTTTATTTATCCATTGCTTTTTATTATATTCATATGAGCACATTCTTGCCATTTCTCATGTGCTAGAATTTCATCATATTTATTGAAGAGATTACAAGTTTGTCAAATGTCTGATTAGATTGTCAAGTTAATATTTATTCTCTCCGTTTAAAAAAGAATGCCTCTTTCCTTTTTGGAATCTCTTTAATTCTAAACTTTTTATATGACATGTTTAAGACCGCAAGATTAAATGATATTTTGGTACATTCTACATATCTTTAATTTAAGACCATGACATTCAAAAATCTTCTTTACTTTCTTAAACTCTGTGCCAAATCAAAATCGGACAAACAAAATGAAGTGGAAGGAGTAACTATTTCTTGTTGGAGTGAAAATAGACCTAGATAAAGTTGAACGGATATAAAATATTTATATATTTCTCCTTAACTATATTGGGATTGAGGCAGTGGAGATAAATGTTGCAATTTATTGTTGATATTCTTTTTCTTATTTGTGTGAGCACCTTCTTTGTGGCCTTTAGTAAAAGAGGCTATAATATTGTATTCAGAAGGCCATTCAATGATTGTTAATTATTGCAGGATTTTTGTTTTCTGTTACAGCAGATGTCTAATTCATATGTTATCACCATTCACAAGCCTGTTATGTTGTCGTGGAAAGGAACTGCAGATGACTGGTTTATGGTTAAGTCAGGCTATCAATTTCTCTCCAGAATCATTTCTCCTAATTCAGTCTGGCCATATAAAACAATCTGGAAGAGTGCTGCACCAGAAAAGGTAGCTTGCTTCACTTCGCTTAAACTATGCAATATATGAGTACTTTGTGAATGCTAATAAGTGGATTCCAACCGTCTTTTCATTTGTTTGTTGAGAATACAATTCAATAATAAGAGTGTTCTCTCTCTAACAACTTATACTTTTAGATGAGATGGTCACACACTTCAACACTTTATCAGAGCGGCCCATCCCAATTATTGTTTACCAATGTTGGACCCCCATATTAGTTGCCCACGATCTAGATGTTTAGCCCTAGGCGTGAGGTTCAACACGGTGGAGTGTTGAAGAGTCCCACATCAGATGAAAAGGGGATTTGTGGTCTCCTTATTTGACATTGGACAATCCTCCCCTCGTGAGCTAGCTTTTGGGCTTGAATTAGGCTCAAGATTCATTTCTTTACATGGTATTATAATATGAGAGGTCCTAGGATTAAATGTCACCGCCATCCATTATCAAAAATTACTTTCACATGCTTAACCCTTGAAAAAAGAATTAGGCCCGCAAATGAGGGGGCGAGTTGAGAATACAGTTAAATAATAAGAATAAGAGTGTGCTCTCTCTAACAACTTAACCTTTTAGATGAGATAGTCACACACTTCAACATTTTTTAACCTCTCTTAAACTATTTGGGGGTCAAGGTCTGGAATGCCATCCCAGTGGCCATTTGGTTGTCCACCCGTAAGGAAAGGAAAACAAGACGCTTAGAGAGCAAACGAGAATATGTTAGTATAATCAATACAAATGTTTTTCTACACTTTCTTTATGGTGCAATATGGCTTCATTTAATGATGTCGAAGGTTGTACTTGAGTTGAAGGTCTTTCGAAAACAACCTCTCTATATCCACGAGGATAGTGGTAAGGTCTACGTACATTCTACTCTCCCCAGACCCCACTTATGGGATATCACTGGGTATGTTATTGTTGTAGTTGTTAATGATGTCAAAGCCAAGATTGAAGTTTTTTAGCTCTTTACTCAATTTGTAATGATGCTAATTGTACATATTCTCCAACGCTCACTTAATGCTGGTTATCAATAAGCTTATCCTGCCGATAAAAAAAAGAAGAAGGGGCTAAAATAGCTTTTCCTATACATGCGAGTATTTCCTTATGTTCTTGAATCCCTATTAAGATATATCAACTTATATTGATAGTTCATTTGTGATTATTTAGTATTTGGATGAAATGGATCTGAATAGAATGCGGATATGTAGTGTGCGTATTGCCGACCCCAACTAATTTGGGACTGAAGCGTGGTTGATTTACTGGTTGATGCCTTGATAAAATATTTGTATATAAGGAAACACAAGTTTTTGCTAATACAGGCATTTCTGAATTACCCAAAGGTTTTTGCCAATTGGATTCCTCGCCCTAAAAGAATATTATTAGTTTTTTACTAATGAAAAAAAGATTATTATTAGTTTTGTCGTGTTCAAAAGAGTAGTGTGGAGTAGCTAGTGTATCTTTCTAAAGCCTATATTCAATATATTTTTGTTGCGTGTGGAAATTTTCATGGTAGTTTTTTTTTGTAAAGATGCAATGCCGACATGTGCTGATCTAATGATGATAAGGTTCATGCAAAAGATACCTTAAGGCAGCGAATCAGACAAACAGAACACTGTACCAACACCGACAACATTGATATATAAAGTCCGGATTCCTTGATGCTGTTCTTCATTGTGGCTTCTGGCATTGGAGATATTCTCTTCCTCTTTTAAGGTTCATTAAATCTCTATTTCCTTTTATTGCTATTCCTATTTCTCAAAATTTTCCTCTTTAAATTTGCCTTACATTTTGGTAAATCATCCTATGTGATGCTTGGATGGTCTTGTGATTTATAATTCTTCTATTTGATTATGTTTGTACTTCATTAGCAAATCATGAGTATACTTGAAAAATTGTTAGTTGCTCGACCCTCATGCAAGGAATTTTTCAAGAAAACATCCTGTATAAGCACGATGTTGACCTGTTTCAGATTAGTTGAGTGTCACCATGCACTAGGCTAAGATGGTGATTGTGGTAGAGGAAGAAGAAATCAGAGATCCATGATACTCAATTTGACTCTTCCGTTGAGTTATGTTTGTGCTATTGGGATCTCAATTTGTTAAGGTAATGAATTTATTGCACAATGCTTAGAAGTGCAATTCCCACTACACTTTATCCATCAAGTGAATTCTCTTTTTGTCCAAACTTCCATATTGAAGATTGAAATAGATACGCCTTGAGTCATCTTTATCCTCATCGGTTCAGATTGCAATGCATATGCCTAAGTTCTAAAAGAGATGATTTATCATCTTGAACTATAAGAAGATAGTTTTATGTTGAGATTGACTTAAAAATAATTTGAGGAGAATGTGCGTTCACAGCATTACTCTTAAACTTTGTGCTTGAATATGAAACCATTCTGGTATAATCTGCAAACATTATTATTATAACAAGGTAGATGAGGCAACCTTATAACAAGGCCCCAAACTGAACTAATTAGCTGTTTTTGCACAACGGTGCTCTTCACTTCTGTTTTATTGTATCGTTACTCATGTGCAACTACTTATCTCAACTTTTAAAGATCTGATCTACTTCTTTGTGAAATTCCAACTAAGGCCGGGACTGATCATGCTTGCTTTTGATAAAAGGGTATAGCGGGAAGGAATTTTATAAGGGCTAACAATCTGACAATTTGAATTATGCAGATATTTTCACTGTAAGTGAACGTGAGGGTCTCACAGTACAGCTTTCTGAAGCCTTGACAGATCTTGGCCATTATGTCGATCGTGGTAATCATAGTTTTAAAAATTAATAAAATTACTCACTCATCATTCATCTCTTCTAGAAGTTATGATGGTGAGTATTTAGTAATTTTTGTTTTGACTTGTGGTCGTCCTTATCAAGTGCTTCCTTTTAGCTCCTAAATAGTTTTAAATTTTAAATTAAGTTTGACCATAAAAATTGTGAGTATTTGAATAAAGTAATTTTTGTGTTAGAAGTGAAAAATGATATTTGAAAATTGGCCAAGTTACGTGTGGCCATGAATATAAATTGAAGTGGTTTTCTGAATTTTTGTGATTAACTTGGAGTGAAAAAAGTGAATACAACTTTTTGATGTTTTTCAAAATTCCTAAAATTCCAGAATTTTATTGCCAAACTGTTTCCCAGAGTCAAAGTAAAAAAAAAATCATGGTTAAACGCCCCCTAAGCACTTGCATATTTCCGTGCATTTGCCTTTGTTTCCTTTGAATCAAGCTGTGAAAGATGCAGCCAAGAACACAAGATGTTTTCGTATATCCTTAATGGCTGTGCTACTTGCTTGTGTTACTCTTTATCTTGCATGTTTTCCGAAATGGTGATTCTTTTCCTGTAAACCAGAGTATTTGTTCTATATACTTGTATAGAGGTCAAGAAATATTTACCAGTATATACTCTAGTCTTGTCTTGACACTGCAATTTCTGTACTACCAGCGTAAATTTTTTTCAAGCCCCACAAGATTATCATCCGTCGTTCTGACTATCCTAGGTAAAGTTTCTGCCTCATTTTTTTGATTCTTTTCTTGCAAATTCTTTATGTGGTTTCTATCTATTAATTATCCATTCGTTAAACTGTTTGGCAGCTCTTGTCGTCTACGCTATAAGCCCCCCTGATGACTCATGGTTTGTTGTGGTAACTTCCGTCCTAGTCTTAAGCGGAATATTAGTGAGCATTTTTCTTGACTCATTTGGTGGCATAATATTTTGACATGATGGTGTCAAATTTTCACGTGCAGGGCATCATTGCTGTACATGTTGTCCCGGTGATAGTAGTCGTTATGATATATGAAATTTGTTCTATACGTCAAGCTAGAGACAGAGCAAGGATTGCATCCGTTAACCACTTGATTGATTCTGATGAACTCCATCACTATGTGCCTCCATTAGAAGCATTTCCCACCAGAAGACGATTGCAAGACCTGAGGCTCCAAATTGCTCTTCTAAACCGTGAAGTTGATGAATTTGGTATGTTTGCTATGCTATCTGCTAAAGCTTTTTCTAGCAGTAGTTTTGATGTGTTTATGTTCTTGGAATCATTATCATACTCACCTTTCAAGATTCTGTCAGGAAAATAAAAACAATCCTTTTCTTATTATATGGTTGTTTCCATGTGCAGAACACCATACATACGGAGAGTTGTCTTCTGCTAATATCTTCGGAATTCCTTCCATGAATGATGAAGAGATAAATGCTTTACCTGTTCACAATTGCAAAGACATTTGTCTAGAGAGGTAAGTCACAAGCATTTTAAGTCGTGCTTTTTTCTCTCAAGCCTAGAATTCACTTAAATTCTTGTGCACATAGAGTAGGACGATTGAGCAACTGAAGGTAAACGTGTGGTTCCAAATCTAGAGTAATACTAGTTGATCACATTCCCTTCAGCTAACTACCAAAAACTTTTACATATATTTTTAAACAATAAAAAAAAACTTTTGTATATATTTTCGAGAGAATGGGGAAAATAAAAAAGTTATAAATATGAAACTGCAACAAAGAGATTAATAACTTGTGCATTCATCTAGTTTGTTTGAAGAACCAAATGTTGAGTTGAAAATGTGTACTTTTCGATGAGTTTATTTGTATTGAAATTTTTATGGACAGTTTTGCATTGAAATTTTTATGGACAAGTTTGTATTGAAATTTTTATGGACAATGGTAAGTTTATGGAAACACAATCTTTTTCTTCTCCTCGACTATTTAGTTATTCGATTCTGTATTGGTCTTTCCTGCAGTGAGGATGCACCACAGAAACAGGCCTCATCTTCTTCAACCTCAGCCTCAAACCAGGTATTTTCTTTCATATGCTTAAGGGTTATGCCAAAATACTATATATAGCTTGGTGACCTCTTCACATCTATTTTAGCTACCCCTTGCTTTCCCTTAGTTGCTTGTCGTCTTCCCTTTATTGGATAATATTTGCAAATCCAGAAGCAGTAATGTAAAAAATCAATTCTCTCACAGCTATTTGCCTTAGATTTTCAAGAGAGGGGGAGGGGAAAAAATCTAAAACTCTCATGATATCTGTATATGCACAGCCCGTTAATGAGATATATTTTTCTAGCTCAATATACTTGTCCTATCATATATTTCTCTAGTCCTTTTGTGTTCTTCTTCTGTGCTTGTTTATATGAAATCCTCCATTCAACTCTCTTAAAACATTTGGTTTCGTTCTCAGTATTTGTAATGTGCTCCTTTCAAATGAAGCAGGAATCTATGACAATAGGTATGCCAGACGACGATGGTTCATCTGATGAATTGATATGTAATATTTGTTTGGAGCCAGTTATTGAGGGAGACCTTGTTTGTTGCTTTCCATGTATCCATCAGGTTTCTTCCTTTTCCATTTAATATTTTCTTCCTTTCCTCTATAATAGATCACGTTCAACCATTTCCCTAAATCACAGTATGGTGGACAGAGATCTGAGTTGAAGCTCAATTTCAACGATTATAAATAAAATTCACTCAATTTCCTTATCTTTGAGGTTTGAATAAATGCCAGTAGTTCAGAAATTAAGGAAACTCGCTACTGTTTTGCCAATCTGCTGAAAATATTTTCTAAAAGTACTGATCTTGGCACTTCTTCTTATTCAAATCCACAAACTTAATCGTGGTCTTGTATTTCACACTCTTGTCAGTGTTCACTTATCTTTTTCTTTTTTTTTGCAGTTTCACGCTGCATGCCTTGATAAATGGCTCGTTTTGAGTTCTTCCTGTCCAGTCTGTAACTTATGCTGAAGTCAGGAAGTATGAAATGGTGTGAGGAGTAACGAAGCTTAAAACTCTAGGTTTGAAGAATAAATGAATTCTTATAAGAATTCTCTACTCTAGTTTGCAGACTTATTGAAGCAGTATGTAAATTAATAGGCAGAAGCCTCTACTATTTCCCTTTTGAAGTTGTGTGTGTTTGAAGTTTGGTTTGTTGAAGCAGTATGTACTATTTCCCTTTTGAACTTCTATGTAATGGAAGTTTAAGTGTGTTGAAGCAGTATGTAACTTAATGTGCAAAAGCCTCTACTATTTTCCTTTTGAAGTTTTGATGTATGTGAGCCTCAATCCTCCGATTTTCGGATTGGAAAAAAGAGGAGTAATGCTTCATAGCATGGGACAAAAAATAAAACTACTTAGATCAGAATAGTATTCATAGAAATGATCTAAGAATTGATGGCGAAAGAGATTCATTGACAACAGTAATAATATGGGTGCGGGCGTCTGATTCCAATACAATAGGTGTATACTAGTGCAAGTCTAAGCTGAATATCGTGATTGATGATGAATGAGTAGGTGGAGTTAGGTGCACCTTTCATCGGTGGGAAGTAATGAGGCTAGTCTCCTTATTCCCTTTTATATGAAGAAGTAGTGGGAATGCATGTGCTATTGAATAACTGCTTAATTAGTTCATTTACTTTTAAAGTATACGATTTTTTGAGTGACAAACTATGAAATTAGTCTTCCATTGATTAATTTACTCATCCTAGTTGATACCAAATTAGCCTTCCATGATAAATGATTCTATCTAAAAAAATACCTTTTTTTTCTTCTCATAATTTAAGAGATTAAGAAAATCATTTGTCCTTTAATCAAGTTCTCATTATTCAACTTAGATTTAGTTCTCCAAATTGTAAAATGAAAAAAAAAATACATGGTGAATTTATCAATATAATCAAACTAATTAGCTCCCCCTTCCCATTTACATCTCTATTCACTAAACTAATTACAAAATCTATGCATAATTAGTTACTTTAGAAGTCTAATTATTTATTTTTATATATTTATATTAGTCTAATATAGTTAACTAATATTTATCTTAAAATAAAATAAACACAAAAATAGAAGAAAAGAAAAGGACAAAAATATAAAAAGAAGATAAACTAACCACGAAAAAAGGAAAAAAGAAATTAAGAGAAAAAAAAAAAAGACAAAACGAAAAATAAAATTAAAAAAATAAGAAAGGATTAAAAGAAGGTGAAGAAAGAACAAAAAAGAACAGCTAGGCCTAAGGAAAGAAATGTCGTGTAAGACTTGAATTGACAACCGAAAGGAAATTTGTAGGCATATATAAGGATAACAATAAAATACAATAATTAAATAGATACAAGTAGGTATAATTTATGAACTTTAAAAAATAATTATTTAAAGATAGAGTGTAATGTGAATTGAGAAATGATTAAAAATAAAATATAACTAAGGTTTATTTTTCTCTCATTGACGAGGAAGATGGAAATTTTTTGTGCTATTTATAGAATTACTTCTGATTGATTGATAATATTTTGTTCTTTTTCTGATATTAATTTATGTGGAATTTAATTTAAAATTTATGAATATTTACTTTCCAACAGTTTACACGATTTATTTAGAATTTGCGGAATTTTTTGAAATGAAAAGATATTGCCTTTTGTGAACAGGCGTGTTCGCACCTACATTTTGACTACTATATGTATACATTATGATAGTCAAGATGCAATAGGAATGACTGAAAATGTTATGTATAAAGTAGAGTCTCGTCACATATGATGAAGAATTGAAGACATAGTATTGTTAGACAATTACTCTCTAGTGAAATTATCACATTAATTAACTACGTAAAGTCAAAGAATAATGTGTGAGTATCACTTACCAAAGGCCTAACTAGAGAAGGGTTGTGGCCGAAAACAAGTCATAATAATGATAACTTTACCTAGCTGGAGAGTCCAAAATCTAGCTTCAAAGAGATCTAACAACGTTATGAATGACAGTTCAACATTGCCATCAAATTAAATCTATTCTCATTATACGACAATGTTTAGGAAACAAGGAAACAAATTTTTAATAATTTATAAATTTGACATGATATGATCAAACAATGTATCTACGGATCACACATTTTGAAATCACCTATGTGAGTTGAAGTGTAAGCCACTTAAAGGAGAATTAGTGAAGGCCAATTCTACGCACATATGAAATCATGTGTTGTTCATGACTGAAACAAACACAACAATGAGAATCAAGAACGGTTAAATGTAAATTGTCTGACATATGTTATCTAGGTATACGTCAAAACTCGACGGTCGAAGGATATCAAATCTGTCGATTGACCAAGTATACCCGATGCATGTTCACTAGGAAAAAAATTATAGGAAAAATATACTTAACCAAATGCGATTAATCCTTACTATCACACATATTTTTCATGCATACTTTCATAATATAGTCATTCTCCATTCACGTGGAGGATTGTTGAGTTTCCTTGAGTTTCACTTGTTGATCCTTCGAATTTAATATCGTTTGTTGAAGTTGTTTCGTATTTTAATTTGGAGTACTTTTGTCCAATTATTTGTATATAAAGAAAGGTCTAATTAGAGCTTGGATTATGTAGCAACTTATAACCAATTCAATTGAAATTTTTGCAGCACTTTCTACGAGTAAAATATATCTAAATGTTCAATAAAATATATCATAAATCTGACTAGATTCTATTTTAATTAACTTCCAAAGGTACAGACGAAAATAAATAAAGGTAGAGTTACTCGTAACATATTTTGTTCCCATATCGTTAGTGAACAATGACTTTTGTTAATACATATAATGATGGCATAACACATCTAAACGCCGAGCCTTGTAACGTGGGCTTGTAACCTAAGTGGGGGCAACAATGTGGTGGGCTGTTAGGCTGTTCCAGATGGCTGGACTTTGGTTGGCATTAGTCTGGCCTGCCCTATCCAAGCACGGAGTTGTGTCACGTGGTCCAGACGAAAGTATGGGCTGCTTGGCTCTTAGAGTGGGGTGGACTGCGTGAGGCTGGTTTCACAGAGCAACGAATAGCTCCCGCTTTGTGCAGTGGAAGGATAACGAGCCAGTGCTCTCCAAGTTCAACAAAAACCTGATGGGCTCCTTAATTAAACCACCACTTTTTTTTCCATCTAACTCTACTATACTTTCCTTTTGAAGTTCTTTGAATTTGAAGCTTCTCTCACACTATGAATTCATGTTAAAACTTGTGTTATCTAGTAGTAGTATACCATGTCCCCCCCCCACCCCCATTTATGTTGGGTATTTGCCCTGGTTTCTTACTATAATCTTTTCCTTAAAGGAAAACACAAAGTCTCTATATTTGGCTTGTCCTTTTTCTTGTAGAAAAATGTTTACGATTCTATAAATAAAGATTCATTTCTTCTAACTTGGTAGCATTCACAATGTAGTCCTAGGGCCTTTGAGAGTTTTGTGTAAGGGGAGAATTTGGGAGATACAAATGTTACGTGAACACTTGTGTGCACCTCTTTTTATTCCTAGTAAATTGTGTGAGGTTATTTCTCTCGATATTGTGTACTCTAGCTTTTATATAATGGATTGCTCATCTCCTCATGTTGATGTACATCGGTTGACATTTAGCTTGATTATTTTGTTCCTAACAATTTCATCCTATATCACACAGGAAAGAGTTGTATCAACTGCTTTTAAAGCAATTTAATTAAGAGGAGATACATTTTAATTGTACTCTAGGTTGTTTGAGATTTTAACCGGGAACGAAAACACAATTAAGCCTTTAAGCATATAGACGAGTGTTTTGATGTCAGTTCTTGGCCCCAATCCTCCAATTTTCCAATGGGAACAAGGAGTTGTATATTCATAAAGACGCATCACTATGTGCGGTTGAATGTTTGTTGCTTTTCAATTTTTTCAATATTTGGTCGGTCACAATTTGAGAAAACATTTTCTCTAGAAAAATAAATTTCTTAGAGGAAAATGATTTTCCCAATAAAAGCAGGTAAATGAAGTTCTACAAGTAGTATCCTATATTTGTTCGTCTCTCCTCCCGACCATTCAACACACTCCACCTCCGATCTCTATCCCGCACCACCCCCACACCCTATTTTCACCTCCAACTCACTAGATTATACATAATTTTGATTGACAGTATTGCATAATAGTGTTTTGTTCTATATTCGGATGAACTAATTCGAACCTTGGATAATTGTGAGAGGATTAATTTTTTTGAAGAAATACAGTTTTCTGTTGTTGTTAAACATAAATTTTACCTATTTTTATCTCTCGGTGAGTCAAACTCACAATCTTAAGATTGAAGTGGAGAGTGTTTACCATTCGAGCAACTTTAACTTGTCAATTTATGTTTATACTTTGAATGTAGGAATAGCAAAAATTAGGTGTGATTATGTTGTAAACATTTCAATTGCAATTCCTTGTAGCACTTTCTACGCATGACAAATATCTAAATATTAAAGAAATAATATCATAGATCAGACTAGATTCTATTTTAATTAACTTCTAAAGATGCATAAATATATAAAGGTAAACTTACTAATAACATATTTTGTTCCCACATCGTTTGTGAATACATATAATGATACAACATGACTTCTAAATGCCGAGCCATATAACGTGGGTTTGTAACCTCAACAATGTGGTGGAATGTTAGGCCGTTCCAGACGGTTGGGCTTTGGTTGGCATTAGTCTGGCCTGCCCTATCCAAGCACGGAGTTTGAGTCATGTGGTCCAGACGAAAGTATGGGCTGCTTGGCTCTTAGAGAGGGGTGGACTGCGTGAGGCTGGTTTCACAGAGCAACAAACAGCTCCTGTTCTGTGCAGTGGAAGGATAACGAGCCGGTGCTCTCCAAGTCCAACAAAAACCTGATGGGCTGCTTAACTAAACCACCATTTTTGTGCAAAGCTTAAACTCATTATGTGCACCCGTAGTGTTGATTACAAACCTTAGCTGCTTTCTCCGCGTTGTTTAAAAGTCTCTTGCAAGACTTTTTCAAAATAAAGACCGGGCCATGGACTGGACGATAGAGGGTAACCGTGATATATTGAGAGATTTTGGAATCTTAATCCAAATTGAATAAATGATTTTTTAGTGCATTTTAGAAGCTTGTTGAAGCAGTATGTAAATTTAATAGGTAGAGAACTCTACTATTTTCCTTTAGAAGTTTTTAAAATTTGAAGCTTCTATGAATCATGTTAAAACTTGTGTTAGTAGTTTCTAATATCATACAGAAAATAGTTGCATCAATTGCTTTTCAAGCAATTTAATTAAGAGGAAATACATTTTAATTATACTCTAGGTTGTTTGAGATTGTAACCAGGAACATGTAACAAGATTAAGCCTTAAGCATGTAGATGAGTGTTTTGTTGTCAGTTGTCGGCCCTAACCCTCAGATTTTTGAATGGGAATAAAGAGTTACATATTCATACTGATGCATCACTATAAGTCATTGAATGTACGTCAGCGAAATAAGGGTCTCTTGATTACTTCGTCTAAATTTTAGGGTATGCCATGGATTTTTAGCCACCATTTGAAAAGTAGTAATAAAATAGCCACCATTTAGATAAAATCTTCATGCTTACACTATGGAAGAACATATAAAGGTTTGGACCTCATTTATCGTTTCTTGATTTTGAACCTAAAATTTTTGAACCCCAAGAATTGTTCCTAGTTTTGAACTTATAAATATTTGAACCCCAATAATCGATCATCTGGTCTGAAACTCCGACAAACATTTGCACCACATGATTCTTTCCTTGAGTTTCACTTGTTAATCCTTCGAATCCAATAGCGTTTGTTGAAGGTTTTTCGTGTTTTAGTTTGAAGTATTTTTTTGGTCCAATTTTTTGTAAATAGGAAAAGGCATATACAAAGCTTTGATTATGTTGTAACTTGTAACAAATATGGAATTCCTGGTAATCTATGCATGAAAGATATCTAAATTTTCATGAAATAATATAAATCTGATTAAATTCTATTTTAATTAACTTCGAAAGGTACATAGATAAATAAAGGTAGAGTTCCCATAAGTCATAACATGTTTTGTTCCCACATCGTTTGTAAACAATGCACTTTTGTGAATACATATAATGATACAACATGACTTCTAAACGCCGAGCCATGTAACGTGGGCTTGTAACCTAAGTCGGGCCAACAATGTGGTGGGTTAGGCTATTCCAGATGGGCAGGGCTTTGGTTGGCATTAGTCTGGTCTGCCCTATCCAAGCACGGAGTTGAGTCATGCGGTCCAGACGAAAGTATGGACTGCTTGCTTGGCTCTAAGAGTGGGACATAGGTCAAAATTGTGGCAAATATTTTCTCTAGGAAGATAAATTCCATAAAAACATAAAAGTAGGAAAATCATGTTCTACAAGTAGCATTCTATATTTGTTTGTCTCCTCCCGACCATTTAACACATTCCACCCCATTAGCCTATGTCCTCCCCCACTCCCACCCTATTTTCACCTCCAACTCTCTTAGATTATGCATAAATTTTCGATTGTCAGTAGTGCAGAATAGTGTTCTGGAAGAAACTAATCCAAACCATGGACAATTGTGAGGGATTTAGATTCTTTAAGGAAGCAGTTTAGATAAAATCCTCATCCTTAAAATATGGAAGAACTTATATAGGTTTGACTCTCATTAATCGTTTTCTTGTTTTTGAACTTATAAATGTTTGAACCCCATGATTCGTCCCTTGGTTTTGAACTTATAAAGATTTAAACCCTATGAATCATTCATGTGATTCAAAACTCTAACAAATTTTTGAACCTCATAATTCATTCCTTGAGTTTCACTTATTAATCCTTAAATTCCCAATTAATAGCGTTAGCTAAAGTTGTTTTGTGTTTTAATTTGGAGTATTTTTGTCCAATTTTTTTTAAATAGAGAAAGGTATAAATAGAGTTTTGATTATGTTGTAACTTGTAACCATTTCAATTGCAATTCCTTGTACCACTTTTTACGCATGACAGATATCTAAACATTATAAAGAAATAATATCTTAGATCTAACTAGATTATATTTTAATTAACTTCTATTTACTTTAATAAATAAAGGTAGTTACTCATAACATGTTTTGTTCCCACATCGTTTATGAACGATGACTTTTGTTAATACATATAATGATACAACATGACTTCTAAATGCCGAGCCTTGTAGCGTGGGCTTGTAACCTAAGTGGGGGCAATAATGTGGTGGAATGTTAGGCCGTTCCAGACGGCTGGGCTTTGGTTGGCATTAGTCTGGCCTGCCCTATCCAAGCGCGGAGTTTGAGTCATGTGGTCCAGACGAAAGTATGGGCTGCTTGGCTCTTAGAGAGGGGTGGACTGCGTGAGGCTGGTTTCACAGAGCAACGAACAGCTCCCGTTCTGTGCAGTGGAAGGATAACAACGAGCCGGTGCTCTCCAAGTCCAACAAAAACCTGATGGGCTGCCTAATTAAACCACCACTTTTTTCATCTATAATTGGCTTGGTCCAAGTTTACCCAAATGTAAGATAATTAAGTGACTATGAAATATTCTCCTGTTGAAGTTCTTTGAATTTGAGGCTTCTCTCACTATGAGTTCATGTTAAAACTTGTGTTAGTAGTAGTAAACCATGTTTACTTGCTAATATTTTGATGCTATGAGTTGCATCGATTGCATTTCAAGCAATTTAATTTAGCAGAAATACATTTTAGTTGTACTCTAGGTTGTTTGAGATTGTAACCAGATAAATGAAATACGATTTAATTTAGCCCTTAAGCATGTGGATGAGGCTAATATTTTGATGCTATGAGCTGCATCGATTGCATTTCAAGCAATTTAATTTAGCAGAAATACATTTTAGTTGTACTCTAGGTTGTTTGAGATTGTAACCAGATAAATGAAATACGATTTAATTTAGCCCTTAAGCATGTGGATGAGGCTAATATTTTGATGCTATGAGCTGCATCGATTGCATTTCAAGCAATTTAATTTAGCAGAAATACATTTTAGTTGTACTCTAGGTTGTTTGAGATTGTAACCAGATAAATGAAATACGATTTAATTTAGCCCTTAAGCATGTGGATGAGGCTAATATTTTGATGCTATGAGCTGCATCGATTGCATTTCAAGCAATTTAATTTAGCAGAAATACATTTTAGTTGTACTCTAGGTTGTTTGAGATTGTAACCAGATAAATGAAATACGATT